>JMFS01112858.1:0-14159 GCA_000699545.1 Podiceps cristatus | reverse complement strand
AAGCACGGGTGTGCACGCCTCGGTTCTCAGCGCTTAAGCAGACCGGGTGCGAGCAAGCAGCAGCAAATAACTCGCACTTTCCGAGCTGCCACTAGTTTCCCTCGATAACGCTGTTCTGCATTTCTCCCCTACTTGGGTATTACAAAGGGCTTCACATACGCGCCTGTGAAATTCCGGTTTTCGTGCTTCCCGCGTGGCCAAAACCTGGCCCACGGCTCCGGCAGACACCCGCTCGGGGGTGCGGTTCGTCAGCCTCTCAGAAGACATTCGTCCTTCTGTTAACTATATTTTTAGCTTTCCAAGGATATCTAAGTGCTAGTGACAACCTGGCGCTGAAAAGGAGTTTGCTTTTCTGAGACTTAAAGAACTATAATGTTAATGCAGGATCAAACTTTATTCCACGGCACCTGTTCTGGATTTTCAAGTATAATTTGTGAACTGATACTGGATGTGAATTGGCATAATAAACACCGCGTGACTTTCAGGTGGTGCATTTTTCAATGAAAATACTGAAAATTCTTAAAGCATTTGTTACCTCCTGATTGTTGCTATACCGCCTGTACTCACAGCCCCCTTCTGCGTTTTAATTGAAGTCTACAATTATTTAGCTTCAATTTTTCACTAATAGTACATTAAAAACAAATTATATTTTAATATTCAGTTATTTCAAACAACATTTTAAATACTATCAGTTCTTTCATTCAGTTATTACTTCTCAGGCGAAACAATGGCATCAATAAGTAATAATAGAGCGTTGTTCCTTCTGCGTTGTTGGGGTTGAGGTTTGGGATTTTTTCCCTTCCAGATAACTACCCAATTTCTTATTTATTTGTTGCTGATATTATTTAGTCTGTGTTGAGTACTGTATGGGTTCTTAAAACTAGAAAGCGTCTACATTTGTCCCAACTGGCATAGTCTACAAGTTTAGCAGGCATTTTGACTTATCACAAGCTAAGTGATCCATTACCATGGCTGCCATTGCTACAATAATTGTGCTGCGGAAACAAAATGTCCTTGAACTCTGGGGTCATGATGGTGCTTTCAGCATTAATTCTTTTATAGTTAAAGTGGTACAGGCCAAATTTAACCATATTCATCCTTTTTATTCCAATGCTTATTCATGCTAAATTTTTTAGCCAGTTAATAGAATATGTCACAGATAAAAAGGCAGATTTTTACATTAAAGAGAGACACCATCAATCAAAGAATAAGTACTTACTTACCTATGTGAGACTGTACATAATTTGCAAATGCAGCTGTCTAGATTTGTCCAAGAGAATAGCATACTTATCAAATAAATATCCTTGAAATGTTGGAAATGAAGAAGTAGCTTTGTGCAAGGGGTTTGGTGTTGGAGAAGGTGGTTTCATCTTGAAATACTTGTTTTCCAGCTTAAAATCTTCACGTCTGAGATACAGATGACGGATACTTGAATCAATACAATATAAACAATAAGCAGATAGGGAATCAACTCTGATATTAAGCATTTAGCTGTCAACCAAACAAAATAAAATTACATAAAAATAGCATGCAAGTTTTAAGACCTAGCTGAGTAATTTCAGTTTATTCCCACTATATTCTTTAACAGCTGTTCACTGTAAGTACACAGTTATAAATCTAGTGGCATAAACGTTCACATCCCATTCTAAACAGCCACCTTCATGTTGTCTGTGACGTTTATTTAAGGTAAGCCTCTATTTCTCTAGGACTTTTCGAGCTGATTTGCTGTGGGTTCACAGCGTATGACATTGCTGAAACATGACCCATGCTGTCATTCATCCTGTTTGAATATCAGATGTGTCAGTGATGGGTGGCACCTAGGGAGGAACCCACAAAGCCTATACTTCCTCTAGTCTGAGATTTTTCTGTATTTTATTGCCAATCACCACATACACACAAATGTTTTAAATTAAGCTGCGAAGTGAAAGGGTAAGAAGATTGTTTAGAGACTCCAACAAGTTTTCCAGCCAACAGTGCTGAACAAAGTCCATTGCTGGAACCATTGCCAAGAAATTCTTTCAAATAGGCCATGAAAAGACCACCCCGGTCTCTCAATTCAGGTCTCTCTGGGGCACTAATCAACTGGAGGTTTGTCATACTATTATGAATGTTTGGCATGTGAATCATGTTGATCAGGCTTCTCTCCCTAAAAGTGCAGTGAGTGAAATGTGTAGAGGAGGAGGTCGGATCCACTCTTACCGTATCAAGCCTGCCTCACTCGATCCAAGCAGCTTCAGGGAGGGAGGGCAGCCACTGTACCTCTGCTTGGGCTCTCTCCTGTTTCTGCTGAAGAGAAGCACTCTGTTCCCTGGAAAGTGCTATCAGCGGGTGTGGATTGCATAACGATGATCTCGGCCGCTGCCATCTTTTTCTGGGGGATTCATATAGCGTGGAAGTGCAGAGACCTGTATGGCTACAGACCCCACAGAGCAGATTTCCCCCTGGAAGGCTATTCCAGTGCAGACCTGTGGTGAATTTAGCAGGGGCCAGGAGCAAGAAACTCACTGCTGTCGCAATAACACAGAAGTTCTATTGAGTCTCGTAAGTCTGAGCTCAGTATTAGGCTTGCTCTACAGGCAGATTCATAGGTGTGCTGCTTTCCCTTTGCCCTTTGAAAAATATACCAGCTGCAGAAGTCCTTGGGTAGAGAGAAATTGCCCATGTACATTCCTGCCAGTGCTTACAGCGCGGTCATCCTTTTTAACCGCTAGTGCTCAGCAGCCCAGGAGAAAGGAGAGAGCAAGAGGAAAACTGCATGAAAGAAAATAACACTGGAGGAAATACCTGGTCTGCCCCTCTACTGATGTAAGTCTCAAGCAGTGTTACAAAGTCACTGTAAATTAAAGCTGTACCCCCTGCCTGAAGCTGTATAAAGAAGAAACAAGGACTTTTTTTTTTTTTTTTCCTTGTTGTTTTGGGCCATGCTTTCCACAGAACAAATTTTGCAATAATACACTACCAGCAAATAGGTATTTTCCTATAAGCAAGGCAAGAACTGGGGAAAAATTTAATATCTTTTATTAGTTCAGATGGTGTATGTGACTATCTGAACTTTTCTGAAAAGAGACCAACTTTAGGCATATGACCTCAAGAAGGCTTCATGTACTCAAAATCATCTTTATTTTTCCAGCCATTTCAGCTTTATTAATAAAAGGTATTGCCTCTCCCAATAAACATTGCCTTGTTTATAGCCTTAGACCATCATGACTACAACAATATTATCAAATTTCCAGTAAAACAAGCAAAACCAGACTTTCTTGTACAGAAATAATCTTGGCTCTCAAAAATATGTTATGAAAACGTATGGGGTAAACAGCTTGAAAAGATTTCTCTGTGCCTTATGCTGCTGCACTGCACAACTAGAGACCTGTAAAGGCTGCCAGAGTGCCCTGTGTGCTGAGGCCCTATTACTAGACAACAAGAATTTCAATAATGAAGGGTAGCAGAGAGCTGATGTCACTGTCACTTTTTCCAGTCAACCAGAAACCAATTATCCCTGGCTGACAGGCCCAATTAAATCACTGGGTAGAGGGAAATGCCAGCTATCCTCCCCTAGAGTTAGGTAATTGGGGCTTTATTATGGTCAGACCTGGTGCTGTTTGTTGGGCCACAGGACACGAGCAAAAGCCCTTCTGGTCTCTCTGTCTCTCTCCACACTTTCCATCGGCATTCATTGTTTTTTACCCCTAAGAAAAGTAGTTGCATTTTACATTAAAAATGCTATTATTTTAATATATATGCTCTGTCATAGTAGGAACCTGAAGGTTATTCTAGCTCTTCAAGTTTACAGAGAACATGAGTTAGGAGTTCTGCAATGAAAGGGCTCAGGTAAAGGCTTTGTACTAATTTATACTTAAGATCCCAGGTCTTTATCTGGTACTTTTGCAAGGGTATAGAGAGTTTTCATCTTCTGTTACTTTAAAACTTGAAAACATGTTTGACATAGTATTAGACTGATGTACTGAGAGGTTTACTTGTTTACTGTATAGACCCGAAGAAACAAGGCAGGGAGCGTGCCAAGGTCCATTCTTGTCCAGGTTAGCACTTAGTCATGGCCCTCCAAGGTCTTAAGAAATGCATTGCACGTGATGATGCAAGGAGGAGGTACTGAACTAGCTAGCTCAATTCAAATTAGCAATTTTAAAAGCTTCTTTAATATTATAAGAGGTCCAAATACGTTAACACAAAGTTCCCCTAAATGTCCTGCAGCTGTTACCTAGCATTGCTCTTTTAGGGTATGGCACAATGCAACCAGGTTATTTGTGCCTGGACATAAACCCCTTGTTGAATTAGGTGTGAGACAGAATTGTGCCACTGCAGAGAGCCATCTTCTGCGTCTTTCCACAGTGCAGCTCTGTCGCACGCCTCTCCATCCCATAGAACTGCAATTCCTTTGCCGTGTCAGTAAAGACCTTTGCTGTGCTTACAGCACCTCTGTTCATGCTATCAGAGCCAGCTTAAGGCTGCTTGAGCTGGATGTGGCAGATGCTGTCACATTTGAACTATAGCCACTCACTCGCAGAACGCTTACTTTGCCCGGTAGAAAGTAAAATTGGGTGCACAGGTTAAAATACAGCTATATATGCATATAGAAACATTTGTGTACAATATACTCAGTAATCTTTAAGTAAAAGGGAAAAAAATCACTATTGAACATATTTTCAAAAATAAAATATCATGGATAGAAGTTTCTGAATGGGGTAAAAATTAGAAGGCAGACAATGGTATTTTGTTAGAAGGTTAGTGCATGAAGTTGACAAATTACCAGTAGCTTTTAAGCCTTTATATCCTGTGATAATATCCACTATGTAATTACAAGGACAGATAGAAGTAAAATACAGCCAGATAGGCCTACCAGCTCAGTGTTTATCAAGGCTTTCCAGAGCTCTTCTTCCCTTTGTGATGAACCTTCACATGGTTACAGTTGTCAGGCAATCAAAATTCATCTCTCCGCTACAGAGGCAGGGTGCTTCAAGGTGGAGGAGATTAAAATGGTATTCTGTACTCTCCTTAATCATTATCCATATCATTTGTAGATGGTATTTGTTTTAAAATATAAAGGTATGTATATACAATACATTTTTTTCCCAAAGACACTCGATTGTAAAAATTGAATTTTTTTTAGGGTTATATGAGCATTTTTATCTGTCACTGTTCATTTGCCTGAGCCCAGTTTACATATTCTATGATGCATTGCCAGTTTACTTACAGTCACGATGAAAGGCTGCAGTTATGAAGCTTCCATCTTGTATAACTCTGCTCTCTATAAGAAAGAAACACTACATAATGAAAGTATTATATCCATTTCTGAACCATCATTATAGCGTAAGTGAGAATTTCAGGACCATCGTTTATTTTAGGTGACAATCATTATCTAATTTCTTAATTATATTTGAATAGTAATTACAACACTTTCCCATGAAAATGTAATTATATTCTGATATCAAAAGGCAGCTTACAAGTAAATTAATTATGCTTTGAGGCCATTATTAAAAACCTGGAGCAAGACAAACTTGTTTTCTGTCAAAAAACAGTAGTTAGAGTATGCACTGTACAAGCACACAGCACAAAAGAAAAATTTTTAATGAAACAAAAGAATCAATTCTGCTTTCTACATGGAAGTTATTTTAAAAAATAATACCATCTAAAATTAAAAAAAAAAAAAAAAGTAAAAACAATTAACTGATAATTGAATGAGTAAAATGTCAATATAAATGCAATAGCAAGACAATGTCTTCTTGTAGTCATTCCAAAGTACCACCATGAAATAATCCTGTAACAATCACCTTGTAGCAGTAAACTTTCCAAATTAGTAAAAATGGACAAAGCCAACTTGCTGCCTGGGGCATCACTGGAGCTAAACTCATTTCAGTGATTTTTCAGTACAACATTATGATCAGTTGTACAGGTCTCTCTTGGCATGGTTAATTATTATCCCAAGATTAATTTTATTTCATTTTGGAAAGACGCATGCTTTTCCAGTAAAAATAGCTGAAGGGGAGAACCAGTTCTTAAATTAATTTTCCTTTATTAGGAAAAATTTATAGACTACAGTAACATTTCTAAAGAAAAGGCTAGTAGCTTTTCTTCTGGAGGAGTTATGTTGGCTCATATCTTTTTCTATAGCTGAATTTTGTGCCACATGTCTGTACTAACAGTAGAGCAGCTTCACCGATCTCAGCTGCAATGACCATGGGTGCTCTGACAACTGTTGGGTTTGGTAGTGAAAAGGCTGACAGATGCTTGGGTGCCTCCACATGCTAAAGATACACTATTGCTTTTCCTCTTATGAGAGTTTTTTAAGTTCTGCTTGCACTAGTGCACTTTATTTGAACCAAGGTAGGAAGAAGAGACTTTGGAGTAAATTTGGGAGTGAGAAAACTTTCCTCTCCTCTGAAAAATATTTTCCTTTGCCATACCAAACCACAGATTTAAATCTTTAATTCTTTATTACCTTGAAAATATTTGATATAAGAATTGGCTTGGATTAGTTGAAAGGCTTGGTTGGAGGAAGCTTAATTTAGGTTTTAAACTTTTGAATACACTTTAAAATTATTTTACTTGTCCAAAGGGAAAAAAATATAGTAAGGTTATACCTTTTGAAATTGCCAAAGCATTTTTTTCCCAGCAATTTTTAAATAAAAGACAATTAAAAAAAAAAAACAAAAAACAAACAACACAACAAAACAAAAAGACACAAATCCCCACCCTCTTCCTCCTAAAAGTCTAAAAAAATTCCTGGCCAGCTTCACTTCAAAGACTGGGTAGTTAAAAGAGACCACCATCTAACTTCATATTCCTGCTCAGTTTTTGGAAAACAGCTCTCACATTTATGGCAGCATACAGTCCACAACAATTGTACTTACTTTTGCTCATGATAAATATGAGTGGATAAATTTGTCTCTTATTGTTGCTAGAGAACACATCAGATTTGCATCGTTTGGCTAGATATAACATTTTTTCTTCTTGTCTTGAATTTAAAGTGCAACACCTGTTTTCAGAATCAGTGTGGCTTCTGAGTTGTAGAAGGATATGGTCCTGAAGAAATGCCCGATTGTTAGAGTCATGTTAAGTGACAGTGCAGTCTACCAGACTAGCCTTTTCCATAGCTCCTAATGTAACAAACAGCAAGTAGTGTCCAGCAAGTTCTGCATGCCCAGCCTTCAGAAAGTTAATTCCATTTCTTGACCAACTAGCCGATTGTGATTACCATGTCAAAATGAAATTTGATGTAATTATTTATTCTGAGGTTATTTATTTCCCACCTTATTTGAAAAGAGTGTTATATAAGGACACGTTATATTAATCTACTTTATTAAATTAATGAAGTCTGACTTTGCTGCTGCAGGAGTGGAGGGGGTGAAGGTTAACGTGGCTCATGTTTTATCCATTCTTCAGTAGTCAGATGCTGCCAGAGACTGCTTAATTTACTCCCATTCATCTTATTTAAGAGTGAGCTGTATGAGCTGTGTCTTTAGACTACAGTTCATTTCTACCATTTAGCAACATTCAGGGCCACATTTCTGAAAGAGCTCAGCATTTGCTATTCTTCAAGCATATGGGTTGTTTCCATACGTTGGCTGAGAACCTGAGGCAAAAGTCCTTCAAAAGTCCTGTGGGGATATGGAGCTTCTCCTCAGCTCTACCACACCAGTGATTAACATCCCCAATTCTGAGCGCAGCTGAAAGCTAGAGGAAATCCTACCCTGCTGGCATGAGGAGCTCCTGCAACACATACAGGCCTCCAGATGGTGGCTGCTGTGAGGACTTCTCATTTGCTACTGCAAACACATCTTTTCCTGTAGGTGTTTCTGTATGGGACAAAACAGCTTGCTTATCATCAAGGTACTGAAGAGGCAGTTTCTGATAGCAAAATGCTATTTCTCTGATAGTGGTGACTACTTTAGAAGTTCTTGTACCCCAGAAACTCAGGGACTCAGATTTAGAAGTCTGAGTTCCGCAAAACTGGTGGATGTTGGTGCTAAAGTCCAAATCTGGGTGCTAAGACAGGACCTCTCAACAGCTGCCCATGCACAACTATCATGTTCACCCAGGCTTTCACTGTCTTGGAGAAAGTTACTATAAAAATGATTTATTTTACTTTTAAAAAGGTAAAAAAGTCTTGATACACAGTAAAATAGAAAACACTGTGTGAAAATCAGCCTATGCAAAGACCTCAGCGTGCCCACACAAAATTTAAGATGCAGTTCAGCAAATGAATTCAGCAACAGACCACCCGGTGATTTAAGGGGTCCTCTGGATACTAACAGAATATAAATGAATTATAATAGTAACGTCCACTCTTTTCCCCTCTCACATGCAACATGATGCTTAGAGATCAAAGCTGTGCCATCTTCATCCAGGGGACATTTTTCTTTCACTGGCGTGGGAACATGATGACATCACGTCAACACGTATGTCATCTTCACTGAGGTCAGTATCACTGCCAGTGATTAAAATAGGTGTGAAATATTCTGAATCAACACAAGTTTGGAAGCCAGAATATTTCATTTTATTTTGTGAGCAATATAATTCAAACTGACAGTCTTTCAGGATTTAGTTTGGTACAGAACTGCGGCCTTTAGGAAATGCTTTGGCATTAAGATGAATGCTGTCTTAACCAATACTTAGCAGGAACTTGATATCCCTCTGGGGCACTTACTGCTACCTATTGTTCCCTTAGCATTACCTAATACTTTAGCACAGAGGCCAAGATTCCTAAGAGGAATTTAGTACTTGCCAGGACCCACACTGAGGCACTTCAGAGAGACCTGCAAGAAACTCTTGCTTTGTGCTTTCTGGAAGTCACATCCTTCAACTGGAAACCTGCAAATCAAAGAGCTCCAAATTGTCAGATGCTTTTCAAAACCTTTTCACAGTCAATACAATGACTGACTAAAGAAAAGAGAAAAAAAATATAAGTGATATTAGAGATCAGGAAAAATTAAGAAGCTTCTCTATTTGCCCATTACAAATATTACTTGTTGAAGACTACTGTGTCTTGCATTGCTGTTGCAAACTGCAGTACCTCAGAATGATTTATCACTGAAAACAAATGTCACTTGCCTCACCTGCGAGCACAGTGCAGCAGAACTAGGGAAAAAATTGGTTTCCCAGCCCCTAGCCCAGTGCTCGGCCTATGAAACCAAGTAGGTTGTCAGCTTTCTCAACACATGGTATTTCCGAAGATCAGAATTCCAATAACACTTTTAGAACCATCTCCTCCTTCCCAGCTTCTCCATATGACTGTAATTATCATCCTGCCCTGTCCATGGGACAATCACAATATTTACTGAAAGTACAGTGTTTACTTATATAAAAATCACGCAACCCTGGTTACTAATCCTGCCTTCCTGATTCTTGCTCTTTCTCCTTTGTTACATGGTTGCCTGGTGGAGTCCTTGACTCCAAATTCCTTCTGAAGCCACTTGGTATCGATCAGGTGAAATGGTGCAACATACTAGCTTAAATCTTTTCCAAATACCTTTGAATCTGTTGCTTGCCCGTACAAGCAACTCCTCTGAAACAGATGAGTTTTTCAATTTAGTTCCAATACTTATGGCTTTAGGATTTTCTGGTTTATTGTATGAATTATCTCACACTGAAGGAAAGAAAAAAGAGAATTAAAACAGCATTTGTAAGTTTGTTAACATGTCTCTTCTGCTGAAGTGGAAAGCATAGAGGTAAAAAGTAAATTTGCAACCCGTTTAACACTTAATATATCAGTGCATTTGTAAAAACACCATTTGCCTCATTTTGTCAAGCACTCCTGTAACCTTGACTCTCACAGGATGATTATTGGTACAGACAGAAACTTCCTGACTAGACGGTTCATTAGCAGCAAGGTACAGAATACTAATTGCAAATTTTTGTCTACATTGACAAGGCCTGACCTAGCATTCATCTGACAGTGGAATTGCTTCCCTGGTGATATCAGCCACGCATAATAGAGTAAAAACTTGTTATTTCGTGAAAAGTCAAAGATGAGGATGAGTGAATCATACGCTGTTGAGTTCTGAAAGTCCCAGGGGAATCCTGTTGTACCTTACAGACTCACTTTGTTTTGCCTACTTAAGTGTAAAATACTCAGGAGAGACTTCATACAAAAAAGCAAACAGCTTAAACTCCTTGCCAGAAATGCAATAGTTTGAACAGCGTGCACCTTAACTAGTACCTGACCACAAGCAAATACAAGGTACTAACAAACACTGATTGAAATTCGTGTGGTTGGAAATACAGTTGGAAGTGGAGGCTGGGTTATTGCTCCTACCATTTCTGTCATGTCCAAAATGAGATATATCTGAGTGAATCAACTTGACACTTCTGTAATCTGGTTAAATTTATATTTTAGGTTAGCAGGTAGAAAACCTTCATTATTTAGCAGGGAAATGGCTACATGGAGAAGCAATAAAGTAGTCAATTTCAAAAAACATATTGCATTTAAGGAAGCAATAGGTTTGGCAGACCTTGCAAAATAATTTTACAAACACAGCCCTTCAGTTTCATAAAACCATTTATAACCTGCAAATTGGCAGAACTGGAAGCTCATGCTCTGCTGGGTCTTTTGGAATAAAACGTTCTGCTTTTAAGTGCTGCTCAGTCCAAGGGAGGAATAAAAAGAGCATAGCAAGAGATCAAGGGGGAAGAAAGATTTGTACACCCTAATAATAATGAAAAAGAAGCTCAGAATTAATATTTGCAGACAAACACAAGAAGTTAAATATAATCATAAACATTCCCTGTGGGAATGGGCCAAGGGAGTTTCCAATTGTTCCAATAGGCAGTTAACTTTGCAAGTGTTGTGGGAAATCAATGCACATAGTTGTTCTTGTTGCAAGTTGCCTAATGAAAATGCACATAGATCTATAGCAATTTTGTTAATGAATGAGGTAAAGAACTTCCTGTTACAATACAACTTTCTATCCAGAGGACTGTTTATCCAGCCCTTATTTGCATTGGTTTGTCTGTTGGTTTATCCATTCATAAATACCCAAAGAGCCTCAATTATTATAAATAATAATTAAAAAAATCTGCTATGTGTGAACTGTTCCATGAAGAGGGTACAATTACCATAAACAGGAAGATGATCTGATCAAGTCCATTGTTCTAGCAAACTCCATCACCCTGAATTTTCAATAAATACTTAAGAATGTATTTTAATGCCAGGCCCGAGTGACTTCATGCTCTTGTGCTCCATAGTTTTTCATAATATGAAATTCTCCCAATGGTGAATGTGCAATGGCACATATCTATGATGAAATTTGGCAAGAACTTAACAGAATATATAAACAAGGAGCATTGCTAGCAACAGAAGTCAAAGACCCTAGGGGAAAAAAAAAAAAAAAAAAAAAAAAAAAAAAAAAGAGTCCTGTATTATAAAGCAGAAGCTTTCTGAATTAGATATACAAAACTGAGGACTGAGCTAATATAGGCTGGAGCTTGTGCAGAAAATCTAATGCTATATTCAGAATCACAGGATCATATGGGTGGGGAGGGACTTCCAGAGGTCTCTAGTCCAACCACCTAGTCAAAGCAGGTCCAGTTCAAAAAGGTTCCACAGCGCCTTGATCCAGCTGAATTTTGCATATCCAAAACCTCTCAGACCAATATTATCTTTAGCTCAGTCATTCTTCCACTCTTCCATGAAATCACCCACCTGCTCCTGACTAATTATCAGTGTTTTATTTGCCAGTGCAAAAAAAGAGGATCTAATAAGCTTCAGGTTAGCCAGCAACAAGCACTTTGTAAACTTACATCTTCCACTCTCAAGGGAATTTCACACTTTCTATTAATTATTAACTGTCCTAATTTCTGTTCATTTTATAGTTTAGATTAAAACTACTTTAACATTTTACAGACTGGAAAATAAACACCAATTACTTAAGAAAATCACCTATAATTGTATTGGACCTAGAAGGCACAGGAGGGCATCAATAAAAATTGCACTTTAAATTGGAGCAACATCGAACAATCAGAAAACAAAGTGTTTAGCGGCAAGAGGCAGAAGATACACAATTAATTACTACTTCTGTCATCTGAAAGTTGAAAATGGTGCTTATATCAGGCAACAAAGGATGTTAGATGATGAAGTTTGTTGGCCAGAGTTGCAGTGAAGTATTTCAGAAGACATGACACTGACTACTATAGTCTGATAACACACCACACCATAATTATTGCAAAGAAGCCATCAGAGTGGAAAACGGCACCACTTAAGTGAAAGAAAATGGCAACACAAAACCTTTTTCCCTGGGAAAATGGCATAGCCTCTGACTTAAATGACTGCAGAATCTCAAAGCTAACCTGTACTGAGAAAGTGTGGAAATTACCTTTAGATGTTATGTTTCACTGTGTACAAATGATGTCCATGAAGTACTGGCGCTACAGAAATTTGAACCTTCTCCTGTAGGCAACTTCAAGGAATTTGGGCAGCGATAAGTTGATTTAGTTTGCTTCCCATTAAATTTGAGGATAAGGATAGCTCATGAAGAAGAAGAAACATTTGAAATAGGCATTGAGAAATGCAGAGCTAAGTTTCAGGGTGAGAAAGCAGGTCTTTGGCTATCCTGAATGCAATTCAATCTTAAGAACTTTCAAAAGATCTAGAATTTGTTCATACACTTACTATATGGATTAGCCAAAGAGTTACTCGGCAAATTATTTAATTAAAATATCAACACATCTGTTTACACAATATAGGTATGTTCTCTGATTGGTGGCATATCTTCATGTCTGAAGACTGATAGGTTTTACCGTTCGGGGTTAAACCATGACAACCGGGCATGACATCTATGGTATGGAATACTCTCTTTGGTCAGTTTAGATTAACTATTTTGGCCATAACCCTCTCAAGTTTTTGCACCTGCACATTAGCAAAACCTGGGAAACTGCAAAATAACCTTGATCGTTCAGCAGCAACGAACATCAGCAGCGTGTTATCACCATTTTTCACATACCAAATCCAAAACACAGGAGCTGCTGAAAACAAAACTAGCTCCGTCCTGGCAGAAACCAGGACAAAACCAGGACAACTTCATCTTTTCTTGCCAAGAATCTTGGCTTTTTACTTTGAAATACTCAAAGGCTTTATATTTTTAAATCAACTGGTATATTGAAGTTGTAAGTCTTCAGACCAGATATATTCTAACAATTGATTGAAGTATGTCTTCTTCCTCAGTTTTAAACTTCTAGTTTAGTACACGGTGTTTCCCTAGGAAAAGTGAAAATAATTTAATCGGCAGTTATAACAACCATAAGAAGATATATCAAATTCCTGTTAATGGAGACTAATTCCACAAAAACAATTTAAACAACTTTCAAAATTGTAATAGAAAATGTTGTTCTTCTAAGTAACTTATACAGTAACAAACTTAAATAGTAATACACTTAAAGCAGGCAATCAGCACTGAGCTCAACTGCATAATTTAGCCAAATAGAAGAATTCCCAGGCATCAGAATAGTATTTTCAGGTTCATGTTATAATGCTTACATATTTTACTAGATAATTTCAAACACACTAAAGAGATAGATGGCAAGGAGAGGAAAACATCCAAACAACTCTAAGTGCACATAGAAAACAAAGGCAATTACCAAAAGAGAAAGAGCTGAAAAATACAATTAGCCATTTAATTACATTTAAATTTATAGTTATCTAAGCACTTTCTGCTAGGAAGCCAGTTCATCGTCCTGCTCATAGCTCAGGACATTTGACCAGGAAATCCAGCCTGAGTTGCCGTCGGGGCGACCAGGGCTGTTTGAAGCCCGCTGAAGAGCGGCGGGTGGAGCGGGGGGCTCGGAGGAGCAGGGGCTGCCCCCAGGCCAGGCCTGAGGAGGGTGGAGGCCCCCTCAGGAGGGGAAACGCTGGAGCCGCTGGTGCCGGCAGGCGTGAAGGAGGGTCTGAAGAGATGTGCCACAAGCTTCTCTGTGGGTGAGCACAGCTGCACATGAATGAGGTGGGAAAGAAGGAAGGGCCTTGCAGCAGAATAATTTTGAAATTATTCAGCTCACCAGGCTGAAAGAGTGGATGTGAAAATACCTACCCATTATAAAAAACTTTCATAAATTCATGTTGGTACGAAGGGTCTGCTCCCTACTCACCTGAGGCCTTAAGCAGGTGCTTGATTTTAAGTCTGTGCTTAGTTCAGTTGACGAGCTTAGTTCAG
>JMFS01112856.1:0-12328 GCA_000699545.1 Podiceps cristatus | reverse complement strand
CCGCAGACAGCCCCTGGTCGCTGGAGGACATCCTGACAGAAGATGACGAGCAGGACCGCGTTCCGCTGCCGAAACTCAAGCTTTTAGGTAATGTTGAGAAGTCAGCAGCGCCCTGGGTGTGCAGGTGGCGGCGGCCCTTCAGCAAAGCAGGCGGAGACCTCGGTTCCCGCGGATTCTCCATGGAGCGCTGCTGTTTGTCCCAGTTGTGCGCCTCAGTGCGAGGCCCTCCAGATTTAAATGTCAGACACCTGGTCTTTCACCGTATCTCTTTGAAAGTTTATTTGCAAAATAAGGGTGGTCTCAACTGCGTTTGTAACTGAGATTAGTACCGCTTCTCTTTTTTTTTTTTTCTTAAAGGGGAATCAGAAGAACTGAGAGGCTTGCTTCTGAATCCACACCTCAGGCAGCTACTGCTGACAATCGATCAAGCAGAAGATAAAAGCTCCCTCATGAAAAAGTACATGCAGGAGCCGTTATTTGTTGAGTTTGCAGACTGCTGTTTGAGAATTGTGGAACCTCCAGAGAAGGAGAACATTCTTCCTGAGTGAGCTACTTTGGGAACATTTCTCTTTCCTTGAGATTCATTTCCCTCTGACAGAAGAGATTTGACAGGACCCTGTGCTACTGTGGTGCACTATTCGGTGTCTTTCCTCAAGGTCTGGTCACGCTTTGCTTGTGGATGTCAGTGCTATCATTTCCAATTTAGAGTTGATAAACAGTGACATAGTGTTGGACAGATTTCTAGATACTAGGAATTAAACTTGTTGTTCTGTGGACTTGCTTTCTGTTGGTACAGAAATACTGTCAACCATGGGAAACATTGCTTCCCAATGACAAATAATATTAAATATATTTGCATTTATTTTAATCCACAAACTCTTCTGAAGTGTTTTTGTTAACCTTGCTGTGGATGGTCAGACACTTTTACAGGGTATTTAAGAATTTATTTAAAAGTGGCATACACAGAAAAGCTGAACGTTTTTAAGACCCATACGAGCAACTAAGAGATTGTATAGAGCGTCTCTGATGAGAACCTTGGCCCCTTGGCAGAGGTAATGCTCATGACTAGGGAGTGCTAGAAACGCATGGCAGTTGTGAGAGTACACATATTTTGGTTGTATAGATAAAAAGCAGGAGTCCAGTCTCGCTTTTCCCTGAGACATCTGCCTTCAGTGTTACAGCTGACTGCTGCTCGCTTCCTTGGGCACAGTCAGAAGCGTTAGGATGTTGGTGCACACTAGTGGTCAGTCAGAATAGCTGTACGTCCCAGCGAGAATCCAGCACGCATCAGAAACGTTTGCCTTATTTGCGCTCTCATTACCAGCCTCTTGCTTCTCCCAGGTAGTGCCAGAAGTGTTCAGTTCAAGTATATACTGCTTAAAGCACTTGATCTATTTTAATTATGTTGAGTGTTCTCATAGTACTGATATTTCCTCTAATATGTGCATGTGTGTGAGGGGAGGAATGCCCCCCCATGCATTCTAAACTTGAAGTATATTATATTATACATACAATGCATCAATATTGAAAGCTCTGAGGTAGCAGCAGATACGGACGTTGAGTAATTTGAAAGCAGCAGCTTGCAGCCAGTCCTTCCCTGAAGGAAAAAGTACAGTATATGCAGATGGCCAAAACCTATGTTGGAAGGAGGTTTTTCCTGTCCAGTAAAATCTGGTTAAATCCAGTGACAGAATAGGCATCCGTGTGGGGGCTGACATTTGCGTAATGCAGGGGAGACTTCTTACAGTGAAACTTGATAGAGCGCTAGAAAAAAAAAAAAAAAAAGAGGTGGAGAGGTCAGTTGATGTTTTGCCAGATTTTGAACTAATTTTGCTATTCAGCCTGAGTAGTGCTAGTGAATATGAATGAGGATGGAGGAAGACCTCCAAAGGAGTCCCAGTACAAATGGACTTAAGAGAAATAATTACTACAAAGAGTACAAATACCGTCATTTGAACTGAAATTAGCTTAAACTCTGAAGATCTGAGTATTTAGGCAGTACTGAACTTGGTACTGCTTCTTCCTGCTTTTAGTAACCGTGACCAGGCACGGGCTACATTCTTGCAAACATAATTTTATGCCACCTCAAAAATTTATCAACAAAAAGACCAAGCAGAGGTGCCAGGTGATGGGTAACCAGGGTGCAGCTTCTGAGAGAAGCCAGTGTGGGTTGCAGTTTGTTTGTAGTAAATGCTATCGGGGACTATTCTGCACGTACGTAGGTGATGAAGTACTGGAGGGTTGCTCCCCGCTTTCTGCCCTGAAAATCCTCTACGCGAATTACTCCATGCAGTTGTCTGCACAGTGAAGTGAATACAGAATTACTGGGATATTATTAATACACCCAGTGGCGTTTCCCCAAGTGGATGCTTTTTCATGTGTTCACCTGTTGTGCAACTTGCATCCTCTAAGCAGAAAAAAATACGCATAGTATGGAACAGCAGAGCCCGTGTTGGAATCCTCTGCTCCCCAGTTCTGAAGCAGAGCTTTGATCAGTTTGTTCCTATGACAGAGATGAACAAGAGTTTTCTCGTTTAGTTGAACGTCTCAACTCAGCCCTGTGTCTGGCTTGTCCTGTTGATGTCAGAGTCATCCTGGCATTTCTAAGCCAGTGGAAAAAGGAAGACTGGAGCTGGAGAGCGGACTTCATAGTTCTACTTGATAGCAGAGTTCAGGTTCCTGAACTCAGGGCAGCTGAAACGTGCTGGTGACTTGAGCACGTGAGGTTTCTTACCTGTGGGAGAGCTCTGATGGAAGTGATGCCACAGCCAAAGAAACAGCTTTCCACCTTGCAGCAGTCGCTCTCCTGAAGTACTTTGAGGCATGCCAGCAGGGACAGGTCTCGCCGAAGTCCCGTTACAGTAACAGGGGCAGCAGCCAGGACAAGGCCAAGAGGCCAGAACTGAATTATTGCTTGCAGAGGCCAAGTTGTTTCCAAAGAGCAAGGTGGTTTGGCTGAGACGACTGTAGCCCCAGGAACTAAGAACGCCTTTTCTTCACCCTCATCCAGTTCTGCTGCTGCCAAAGCAGCCATTTTTGCCTGATGAAGAAATGCAGAACAATATTCTTGAACAAAGATTCTCAAACATCTTCAACAAGATTTAAAACTGAAAAAATGAGAGTCTAAAAAAGGGCATCTTAAAGGATAGGACACCCTTTGGGACATTTTCATGTTTTATGAAGGTAAGGAATGAGTTTATTCTGCAGTCTCTACGCTGCGACCCTATAGAAGCAGCTGTACAAGACTGGCATCCATCTTCTACTCTCCAGCTGGAGAAGAGTCTTCTGGAGAATTCAGCATTGGTTCTGTGCAGTCATGTGACAGAGGCAGATTCTTTCTCAAACACTAAAAAACCTCACTCAATTTTAGTGCTTTCCCGTACCAACGTACTTACTTGCCATTTCCTCCAGCCACGCTTAATAACGTTAGCAGCCCTGCGCATCCTTTGGAAGCGATTCTTGGCTATCCAGGAACGGACAGCTGAAGATTGAATTAAAAGAAATCTGAGTACAACGAATCTCACAAGCTCTTGCGCACAACGTTAAGAGAGATGGCACTTCAGCTTTCTCCATGTTCAGTTAACAGAATCACTCCTGCCACCTTCAACATCCAGCGTAACTGGAAATGTTAATTGTTATATTACTTTCCACCACAGCGGTACCAAGTTACCTGCTTGGATGACAGTTGCAGACCATCTCTCCTTCGCTAGTTTCTTCTGTTTAAATCTTCTCCAGCAACACTGAATGCAAAAGGCTTTCTCATTTAACACCTCTGCTCTTCTAGCCTCAAGCTGCTCCAGCTGCATGGGGAATATGAGCCTGCACTTAACGCTCAGGGATGGAGTTGTGTTCACAGCTCTTCCCTCTTCTACAGGCCCTTGGTATTTGTCAGAAAACCACGTGCACATTTCGGTGCCCTAAGACCACTTTAGAATGAGGATGAGGCTTTAGAAGTGGGAGCACTTCATTAATGCTTATTTGATAACATGTAAAATGAAAATGTAAGTATCTGAGGGGAAAAAGAATGTCGTGGAGGGGAAAAGTGGACACTCCCAAGTCACAGTAGCAGCTGGCTTAAAACTAGCTCCCCTGAAGGGGGTTCTTTTACGGCTGCCCCCTCTAGTATGCAAGCTTTGTAACAGTGCCTTCATCTCTTCCACAAAGCAGCCGCTCAGGCCTGTCAAAGTCGCCAGCTCTGTCAGCTGAAGCTAAGGAAAGCTGTAATCTTTAATGGAACTGGGAGGAGGCTGACCCTAGACGCAAGTCCAACTCCTCGTCCATTAACAAGGACGCCATTAAACAAAGTGCTTCCGATAGCTGGATTCTGATGGATGTTTGATTTGGTTTAGTAATGCAAAGGAAAATGCTAAATTCTGGTCACAGAATTTGTTTTATTGCCTAAACCATGATGATGATCTGTGCCAGAATCCCCATTACGCAAGTACACTCCAGAACTGTTAGCCACGGAAACAGCACTTACCACAGAATTAGCCATAAATACTTTGGTTTTGCCACAGTACACTGAAGGGTTTTCTGCTCTGTTCCCCATTTGCGCAGCACTAGTTTGTCCTGTAACAACATTCTGAAGGATCTCAAAAATGACAGAATGTGCTACTTTGTCATCATCCACCCCTGGAGTCTCGCCTGCAAATGAAGCATTAGGAGAAGGTATCACAAAACTTGGAAATCCAGACCAATTCTCTTTATACTGAGACTTCTTGGCCATTTAGGGGTATGTATACAATGGGAGGGGAGGAAGCGATGGCCCAGACATTACTAGGTCTAGCTGTGTTTAAGGGAAGAAATGGGACAGCACAGATTTCGCCATGTGCTAGCAACTAGAAAACCAGCGTGGTGTGTTTTAAGTGGGATATAGATTGGGTGCTGTCTTATCAGCTCTATATAGCCTAGCCATAGGTAACAAATGTCATTTTGGGTAGATCTAGACAGTGAAATGGAGGGCTCTGCTGTTCTCGCATCGTTTAAAACATCCTACATGGAAACATCAGAAAGCATTACAATTAATAATAGATTTGAGCAAGTCACTCCTAAGAAAATCCAATGAAATAGCCAAAACTCAAAGCTGTTGGGCAAAAGAGCAAAAAGCACGGAATTAGACTCATAGTCTTAATGTACTGAAAGATGCAGGAATAGAAAACAAATTCTACACATTTCTACAGCTTTCACAGGGTGTCGGAAGCAGCTACAGGGGGACATGTACTAAGCAGGAGTTTATTGCGGCAATAAGAGGTTATTAAAACCATTTCTGGGACATAGTACACAATTTTTTACATTATGAGACAAACCGGTTAGGCAGATTAATCTATTTGGAAATAGAGGTAGAGTTAATTCAGACCTGTCCTTGAAAGAGATTGGGTTGTTCAAGGCAATGCTGCATGAGTTTCTGCATGCCCAGTGCCGGAACTTGATGGTCTTTGTATCTTTCCATCCTGGATACTGTTTGCTTTTCTGCTATAAATATTTCTAAGGAGATGAGAGCATTTTAAGGTACGGAGAACAAATATAAGCAATTCTTGCTTACAGGAAGACATCTGGTGACTATGATGGTGTTCATGGGACTGGGCTGATAAGGGAACCAAAAGCTTATCCCTGTGTTTAGGAAATTGTTTGGCTTTGTTTGCAGCTAAAGATAAAAAGGACCAGTAACCTATCACAAGGAGGCATTCCAGCTAATGGCTTTATAATTGAGGGAGAAAGATATGGTGTGTAAGTAATTTTCCAGCTTGTACTTCGTTACTTCATTCCATTTCCGCAAGGTAAATAGATTGCCAGCCATTTTACTTATCTGACAGAGGCTGGTACTTACTGGTCCTGCCTTCCACATCTACTGGTTACTGAACAGACCCATTGCCTGAAGATGGGACTAATCTGGGAGAGAACGGGGTTGCAGTGATTTTCAATAAATGTAACCATGCCTGAAGATGGGACTAATCTGGGAGAGAACAGGGGGTTGCAGTGATTTTCAATAAATGTAACCGCCTGATGAGCTCCTTCTTTCAGGGGCTCATACCAAAGATGTTACCTTGTAGATTGGATTGTGTTTTTTAAAGTCCATCCTCGCTCTTGCTTAGAAAAAAGAATCGCATACAGAAGTTTGCAAAAGGTAGAAGAAGCAGCAGAATCCAGGTAAGCTAGAAGGTCAGTGCGTTTGGCAAGAAAACAAGGTGGGGGGAAAAAAAAGAGAGGAAGGAGAAGGAATATGAGCAAAAAGGTAAGTGGTTTTCAAGTCTACTCAAGAACCAACTCTAAATCAAATTATATTGGAGGGGGAAACCCAGACACCATCGTAACTGTAATTGTTCTACACAAGAGGAACACAGAAAAACAGCAATAAGATGAAAGATTTGCATTTCTAAAAAGAGCCTGCTGTAAACATTAGGCAAATTAGAAACTTAAGTTGATGATGGATTAGAAAAATACTTTGAGAATAGTGGTGTCCCTAGAGCTGAACACCGTAATTGTATCTGATCTGTGCGATACCGAATTGGTGCAGTGATAATCGTACTTGATAGCAGAGGGATTATCTAAAGAAACGTACCTTTTTTCTCAGCAGTATGATAGTTGCTTTTATCACACACTCTGTTTTTATTGGATCCACATGATTTTCTCAGTATTTCATAGCGCTCGGTGAAGCTCTGGACAGGGATCCTGATAGGCAAACATACAGTTAATTCTAGGCAAGTATCATTTAGTATATGGCTAAATAATGTATCCTCGGGGGGGAGGAGGGGGGGGAAGTTGCAGAATGGCTTCAAAAATCTAGTGCATAGAATGCAAACAGATTGATGCCTATGTAGTCACCAGCATGCAAGAAACTATAAACATTCTGAAGAACTTCAGGAGACTCTATTGCCCAGTAGACAGTGACTTTTACCAGTCACAGCGACTGGGCAGGAACTGTGCTTGTTTATGGTAGCGGTGAGCTTCACCCCATTGACACCGAGCTGCCTAAAACGTGACTAGCTCAGGCCTTGTTCCCTCTAAAGGGGGTCAAGAAAGCCCAGCAAGGGCTGCAACGAGATGCTTGACTTCGAGATGGCTACACTTAGATGAATCCTATTGATAATTTAATTTTAGTTGCTGAAAGTGTTACTGTGAAGTCCGATTAAATTAGAAAGTTTTAGTACGTGACCGTCCACACCAAAACATCTCTTCCCCAGCTTCTCAGAGTGAAGGGTACAGTGAGCTCTCAGACCAGGGGTGTGTTATAGACACCTCTGGACTTTGTTAGTATTGGTTATATTTTTAAGAATCCCGTTGTCTTGAATGCACATTGTGGTGGCCCTGGCTACTGTACTGTTACTGCACTTTGGGACTTGCTGAACTAGCGGAGTTTCATTATCTAAAATGCAGAACAGCAGTCCAGATTTGTGACAGGTATTTTTGTCTCCAAAACATGAGAGGTGCTCAAATAAGCTTAAAAGCAAGCAGTGAGCAGAACTCTTCAGATAGCTTCGAAAGAATCGATAAAGCTTTGTGGTCTGAAACAGACTGAAAAGTATTCGGATTTACTGCTGATAAGCTCTTCTGAATAACTAATACACCACTAATTGCTATAGAAATGGATCATGGGAGACGTTCCGACTTACCTAACAGGGAAGCCTGCTGCACTGATGGTGATGGCTTCGACTATTCCACATGCCTGAAGCTGGCTGAGAACCTGAGGCATAAGTTGAGATGGTTTAGGTACCCACTGTCTTACTCTTTGTGGAAGCTGCGTGTGCTTGGCCCAAGCGATGTGCAGCTCGGTGCAGCCGCCACGCTGGAGCTTGCCTGGTGAGCGCTGCGGCTGGGGCTCGACTGGAGGGGCAAGAAGGGGATTACGCAGCCACCGAGCTACAGCTTTGAGTAACACCTGGAGTAAGGGCAAGGCAGCGCTAACGCAGAGGGACAGTCCTCTTGTGCCCTCTCTTGTGGTATCGACACACTCTGCACTGACCGAATGCAGCAGAAAGTGAAAACCCAGTGCTGGTATTTTAATACTACTTGCAGGTAATCGGTAAATTCTCAGAGTGTTTAAAATTAATGCAGCACTACTCCGGCTGCTTGTTTTTACATCAGATGAGCTCTAGATAGCTTTAGCATCTGCTGCTCTGCTCCCAAAGACATGCTGGCTGGCTGATCTTACCTAACTTGTCAGTCCTCCCGGACCAGACACCAGGCACAAGCAAAGTTTTGTTGTGCGCATGCAGGGTGAAGATACTTGTGTGACTGGGGCTGCTGAGCACTCAGATCACCTTTATCGATTTTGAAGGCTGGGATAGCAGCACCCTAAATAGCCCAGGAGTGCTTTGGTAAGAGAACTTCTCATACAGTAAGTATGACATTAAGTATAGCAAGTTGTGTCTGGAAGAGCTGCTGTGCTCACTGGCTCCGTTTTAGACAAGCAGCATCAGTGATTCTGAAAGGATGTTTATCTTGGAAGCTCAAAAGGAGAAAAAAGCTATTTCAAGATGTGCTGTGAAAAGAGCTCTGCAAGTAACTCGAGATTGTAAGAGACCCGATGCACAGCCTGCACAATGTCTCTAGGAAGGTTCTCTTTGACTCAGTGAGGAAGGGCTTTTGAAAAATTACCTCTTCTCTTTTAAAAGTCATCGCCTTGCAGTCAGCGTTAGGCTTGATGCATCGGATGTAATGCGGTGTGGTGCTGTTCAAAAGCTGCATGAGATGTTCGAGGGAACCCTGTAGAGAACAAACAGAGGTTTAATAGGGACTCCCCCCTCCACAGGTGGTTTAGCTAACCAGTGGTTTTATATAAAAACAAGAAGCTGGTTTTTGCAAAGATTTTGCTTTACAGACTCAGTATTAGCAGCGCTGTTCTATAAGGACAGCTAGAGAAAACAATCCGCTCTATGGATGTTTTCATAAAATTGTTGATGGTAAATTCAGAAAGTTTCCAAAATTACAGCAGGGACATCAGTTGAAGGTAACCCCTCGGGGGGAACAGGTAGGAAGAAGCCTCACAAAGGGAGATGCCCGGCTGCTAAAGGAAAAAGTAAAATTGGAGTGAATTAAAACTATAAACCCAGAGAATCTTGGGCATCTGAAGGTATTTCTGTTTCATAGCTGGTTCATTTGAATAACACTTACTGATCTTGGTACAACTGTTACAAAGACAGCAGTAGAAAGCAGAACTTGAATAGGATGTACCTTGAACTTTGACACCACTGTAACAACAGCTGCTCTGTTCTGGGTTTTGATGTTATTGTGGTTTCTCTCTGCCACGGGAAATAATTTTTGAAGCAAAGGGTCCTTAGAATTCTGCAAAACACGGACCAGCTCTGGTGGAATGGGGTCCTGCAAACACAAACGTGACTGGTTAGTATTTGGGCTTAGGCAGCAACCGATCACCTTTGAAAATGACAAAACAATTCCACATATAGACAGAATAGTATTTCTGATGCCAACTTTGATTTCAGCACAGCTGTAGTTTCAAATCTGACCACATACATTCATTCATAGCCAGATTCAGGGACAGAAAACAACGTTTGGCTGAACATTTAGGAAAGTTGGTCAAATGTACAACTGCTCCTCACATTGTTCTCATTACACAACTTAAATGAGCTTAAGAAACCTCAGGACTAGTTTGATCCCCACAGGACAGTCTGCAGCAGATATTAGAAAGTCTATTAGGAAGTCTTCCTTTTAATTGAGAGAAGGTACTTTATTGCATCACCTAATACGACTTGCCGTAATTGCTGGTGATGTCAGAACTGACGAGGGACCCTCATATCTGCAGACTATTTCACACACTCCCTGATGGCACAGAGAGGCTAAAACTTGAGTTTCCTGGTACTTTCCGAACTTTTGGTAGTCGAGTCCATGCTCTTGTTTCTCATAAACTTAACTGAATTTTGGGGAGAAATGCAGCGCTACATTTATGGTTATATAAATGCCCTGATGTCATTAACGCTTTTGCATTGTCTCAGGAATGGAAGAAGCCCTGACGTGGTGATACACAGTCCACTTAATCCTCAGCTGAAAGGTCTGCTAACAACGCATTTGCTTTGCCAGTGATGGTTCACTGAAAATTAGATCAAGAACGTTACCCAGTTTTGTGTAGCCTGAAGGATTTATTTGGAGCAAGGTACGTGTATCCAGTAAACAGCACTGAATACACCTGTTAATGGTGCTTTGATTTAAATTGCTTTTGGTCGCTAATATTTTTTGGGGGTGGGAGGGGGTGGGGGGGCGAGTGGTGGTGGGGTTTTTTTCCCCAAACAGCTTGTTCTGAAAACACCTACCTTATTTTTCTCCACCATTGCTGCCAGCTGATAGCAGACTTTGCCAGCATAATGTGAAATAATAAAGTTAGGCTTCTTACTAAACTTGTTTCGACTTAAACATTGATTATTAGACAAGGCTTTCTCAATCCGGGTTTGAAACACATCAGTGTTAGAGGATCTATTCAGACGGCACTCCTGCATAACAAGACAAAATTGCAGCATCTCTTATTGGTCATAAAGAACTGTCTTTAAAAGGTAAGACACTTTAAATTTAAATCATGGCCATTTTACTTTTAGAGTTGCTTTGAGTATGCAAGCCCTGAAATACTGTGGGAAAACAAAAAAAGGTAAGTGAGGCTTCATATTTGAATTAGAACATCCTGGATCAGAGGAAAAAAAGACAGAACAGAAGAAGCAGTGTCATGACTGTTGTGAAAAATAAGTTCTACAGAAATTTTATAGCTGAGAAGTTTCCTACTAATCCAGCATTTTCATTGGTGGCATGGGATGGAAGGCAGGCAACTAGGCCAAAAGCATGAGGGGTTTGGATCTACACGTACCTCGTTCAGCAAAGAAAAAATGCTGAGAGGACTGCCCTCTATCAGATCAAGGCAGTTCTGGTTGTCCTGGTAGTTTATGAAAGACCATTCCAGGCCTTCAGCTGCATATTCTTCCTGAAGTAGGAGAGAAAAGTAGGTCATTCTGCAGCAGAGGGCACTACAGCTCAAGTAACTGCGTGCCCTTCTGCAGCTGGATGCAGTCACGGTTTAACAAGTTAATCCCAGGCTCAGCCTCCTCATCAAAAGCTCAGCTCATGTTCAATGGCAATCTTGAGAAAAAAAAAACCCAAACAAACAAATGAGGATATTCTACCCCAGCCAGCTTTAGAGTATGTAGCAGCAGATCCTGCTGGAACAATTTGTTAGCATTTGGGAACCTCACAGATTTATCAGCGAGAGCGGCAAGGCTGCTTTGCAGAGTAAACAGGGGCTGCAGTCACACTGAGCCTCTCCTGGCTGTACCGAGTTCTGCCCTGAAGGGCAAGGAACGCGCAGATCTCCTTCCTTAGATTGGGACACAGCCTGAAACCAACCTTTGTCTGCCAGGCGTCACGAGCTGGGCTCCGTTTAAAACAAAGCCTGATCCAGAAGGAAGTGGAGAAGGATATTCGTTGAAATAATTTGTACAATATTTATGCCGAGTTACAGAACAAACTGTCAGGAGTCTTTAACAAGCACAAGCTCTGGCCAGTGATTTTCAAAGTCTCCTGCCAAAAGCTTGCTCAGCACAGCCACTAATGGCGTTTAAGTGGTTTGGGACACAGCCAGATCAAGAGAGGTAAGAGGGCAGGCAGTAACTAGGAGGGGTACTATAAACAGAGGTCATGAATCAGTTTCAAGGAAAGTAATTGTGTGCTTGAACTTGGTTTCCATCTACACTGACCATTAACCCCTGGCTTACTGACGAGGGCAGGCAGGAAAAAAAATGCTGGGCATATGAAAGCACAAATTATGGTCCAAGAGATACCTATCTCCTAAATAAATCGATAAAACTATGCCGTGAGGCAGAAGGTACCATCGTGTTGGTGCCATAAAAAAATACTTTCCCAGATTCCAGTTAATGGCAAAGAGCATTGCGGTAATGGATGTGTCATGCGGAGGAATTCAACGAGGACTGAAGTACGGCCATTAGAGCAGCAGCCCGGGCCTGGCAGGGGCTCTTCAGCTTTCAGAGCACTCGGATGAGAACTGGAATTAGCAGCGTGCAACCAGTTAGGCAAGTGACTGCAATGTATTTAGCATGGTGTAAATACCTTCCCTACCGTGAAACAACACAACTCGTGTACCTCCTCATTCAAAAACTAAAGCTGATGTGCAGTGTGTTTTTGTCTTCAAAGGTACTGGCGTGACAGCTGGGTTCATGGAGCTGTTCTCCCGCGGCAGGAGCCTCCAGCAGGTACCCCGTGCTGCTGACGCTCGGGTTACCAGCTTCTGTCGGGCGCTCTGCCTTCACGCCAAGTTCAGGTCTAGAAGGTCCACACCCATTTAGGTACTTTATACTTGATGACAGGAATTAACATG
>JMFS01112849.1:0-18155 GCA_000699545.1 Podiceps cristatus | reverse complement strand
TTTATTTTATTTTTAATTTGAAAGTTACTGAGAAGACTGTGACAATCCCTATCCCATTGTTACACTGTCATTAAGTCACAGAGGTCTAAGACAACCCTGGGGAATTTTTATGAGCTTTGCTGATTCTGCATGCCCGACTGTGTGAACAGAGCTTAAGAACTTGGGTTTCATGTGGAAAAAAATGCTTTTCTCCCATATCTTTGTGATAATTGACTTTGGGAAAAAGAGGACTTCAACTTTGCAAGTTTTAAGTCCTTTAAGAAAGTTGCAATAACTATATTGAGTTAAATTATCTGATCCTGATAGCTGAATCTTGACTTGTTTTTAAAATACCCACAGTCTGAGTAACTATGCTGGTCATGTATTGAAGCTTTGTGGAATCTGCAAGCTATATTTACATTTTTAATCACTAAAAAGTCAATATTCACACTGTATATATTCAGGGTATACTGAAATCACACTGCAGTTTCCCTGCTTCATCACAATAGTCTCTAGACAGAGTAAAGAAATCTTGAAAATATTGAGTGTACTATTCCTTTTTCTTGAAAAAAACATCTCTAGGGGAGACCATATTGTATTATCTCGAGGCCTAACTTTAATGAGTAGAAGTTCAGGATGTTTGGAGCCTCCTGGGACTGTGCTGTTTGTTTGTTAGATCACAAAGTTTGGAGCAGCAGGAGATGGTGTCTTCAAAAAGATGTTAAAGTTCACTTCTTCACTGTGAGTGAGTTAAAAAAAAAGGAGTGACTTAAAAATAAAAGGAGTGACTTAAAAAAAAAAAGCGACTTAAAAAAAAAAAAAAAAGAAACTTTCTCCATGTTCATGTCAAAAAAAAACCCAAAACAAAAAACAAAACCACCTTATGAATCCACTTACAGTTTTGGGGTCATACATCCCAATTTGTTTTCCATGTAGAGTATTTATGGTGGGGCAGTATTGATCGTTTTGCAGACGAACATTGCAATAGTAAAATCAGAAAGAAAGTGACTTTGTTGGAGGTAGATTTTTCATTTGCACATTACAGGGGCCTGACACTTCTCCTTCATGTCTCTGTCATTCAGATGATTCTGCAGAGATCATGGATCCAAATTCAAATTATATGTTTGCCTTACTACTTTGTACACTTTTTCCCCATTTTTATTCCTTTTGTGCATTTTTTTTTTTTAGAAGCACATCAAACACAACTTACTTTTTTCATATTTCAAGCTCTTATATTTCTAAATTTTCTCACATCCCAGAAGAGATGTCAGTCTATACCATAAGGCTGTTATACGGTAACCAATTTACTAGTAGCTATCTTTGCAAAATTACCTTTCTGTCATTGTTTTAAGATTTTTCCCAACCCATGGCACAAAAATCAATGTAACAGAGACAATTGAACATTTTATGGGGTGTGTGTGAATGAGTGTCTGGGAAAGGTCAGGCTTCCATAAGGCAGATCACCCACCAGTGGAGCAGGAGAAATGTGCTCTGCTCCATTCTTGTCCCACCTCATTGCTCTTCTTTTTTTTTTTTTTTTTCATAAGAGAGCTGAATGAACTTTTTGAGTGTCCACTCTCCAACTGAAAATGTGAAAACCAACAGGATGGCCACTAGGTAATAATAGTATGGCCAGTGGTAGTTTCCTTACCATTTTTTAAACTGGCATGTATTTCTGCCTAAAAAGCAAAATCGAACTATCCTACCCAATTACCTATTCCCAGTTTCCAAACCAGGCTTCATTATTTTTTTCATCTTGACCATCACATTCTTGAAAAGCTCCTTTTAAATACTATCAAGTCTATGCCGATATAAAGTTTCTCCAGGTGATGCACTGTCTCCCAGATTTTTCTTCCTATGGACCGACGTTCCACTGCGTTCCTCTGTTGTCACAATTCTTGTGCTTCAGCTGCAGACTCTGGCTGCGTCTGTCTTATGAACAATGGACAAAGACTGCTCTGTGCTCCTGACCTCCAATGACATGGCATAGCCTGCCTTCACACACTTCATCCAGCTTCTCTCCAATGAAAACCAGGATGAAAATACCCAAACTGTGCATGGGAAACAGACACAGACATGTGCTGTCTGCTGAATTGTGCCCAGGTGTTGTCTGGACAATGCTAAATGGCACAAATGCTACATGGCACAGGGAGCATGGCAACTACTAAATAACATTGATATCGGTGTGCTCATGCTCCGACTTGCTCCTTGGTCATGGCTTTTTATGCTATTTACTAGCATAGACATAATCTCTGGGGCTGGGACCAGCTTTTATTTTTGTTGGTGAAACAGTGTTAGCCCAACAGGTTCTTTATTACTCAGGAAAGCTCTTTGGAATGATGGAAGTAGTATCATATTACTATAGTACATTTCTGATTTTTCTGGGAAACTTAGCCTGTGAAACTAGAGTAAGATGAAATGGAGTTTGTAGTGATTTTTTTCCACATTTTTAAAAATTATTATTATTATTTTTCTTTCTGTAACCTGAAGCAAAAATACTTGGAGTCTTCTGAATGAAACTACTAAAAATGTCCATAATATCTTCTGTTATACTGGAAAATGAGTAATTTTTCTTTCTGAGTACCATCGAAAGTGTGGCTGTCCACACAGCTCCCGTCAAGAAATAATATGGATGATCTAAGAGAAAGAAAAGCAAATCAGGAAGCTGCCTGCAGAGATAAGAGGGAGGAGGATTTAAAAGGATGGTGTTTCCATAAATCAAGGCAACCGGTGACAGCTTTAAAGTAAGGGTCAAAAACATTGCGAGAAGTGTCACTTGGATAAGAAGTTAATCCAAGTTTCCATCTCTCTGCCTTTAGTGCTTGTTCAAGTGGAAGTTAAAGATCCCATGGCATTATTTCAGGATCATAAGAGATTGATTTCCTGCCCAAATTCCCTCTTTCAGGATCATCAGACACTTCTGCACCAGTATCAATACACATAGATTTATGTGATTGCTATGAACAAAGGAACACATTTGTCTGCATACCATTGCTACAGTTTATTCAACTTGTTTACATAGCAGCAGAGAATGTTAAATCAGCAGGCGAATGCTGGGTAGTGTACATTGCAAAGCCCATCAGGATGAGAAAATAAATATATTAAAACTCTCTATCACAGAGGATTCCAGGCAACCATGAAAACTGGGCATCAGAGCATCCCAATACCTACTGAGGCAAAGAAAAGGTTTTGCCCAAATTTCTCAAAAATTGGTTTAGATCCATGGTATATGGAATTATGTTGCCACATCATAATAGAAGTTAATGTTTTCCATCTGAAAAGAAAATGACAGTTATACCATTCTCTTGAGAGTCTGAAACTGAAGAGTGGAAATGTCAACATTATAATTTAAGGACTTAGATTTTACATTGCCTTACATAGAGTAGCCTTTACTTACAGGGACATCCTTTAAAGTAGGATTATTTTCTTGTAAATAAATTCAGCTGGTAGGTTTTGAAATGGCACGTATATGAGATAACTGGCCTGAAGAAGAGGGAGATGGTGCTTGTGTTTCAATGAAGCAGATGTCAAACACCCATGTTACTCCCACAACATATCATTAACAGCATAGGTAGGAGCTCTACAGTAAAAATGTAAAAAACAAAACAAAACAAAAAACAAACCTTTGTGATCTGTAAAAAGCAAACCTCTAGTTTAGTTCTGACTTTATCCTGATTCATCCTTCCTTAATTTTCCTGGAAACCAGTTGAGTTGCTAAAGAGCTTTCATGAGAAAGAAATCTATCAAGTGATCTATTTTTGAAAGTAGATAAAAGTGTTTCCATATTACTTTGTTTTTTTTTTTTTTTTAAAAAAAAAAAAAGAAAAATGGAATCTATGTTAACTTTGTTTAAATAAAAAAAGAAAAATGGAGTCTATGTTAATATTATTTACATAAATATTTTTAGTAGATGTATACAAACTAGCTAGTGAATTGTCGTGTTCAAGAATGGGAAACTGAAGGCTGTGCTAATGCAATTTCATTTCTGTAATGTTGTCATGAATCTTACTCTTCTATTTTCATTATCCAACTGGAAAAAGAGGAAAAAAAAAAGATCAGGGAAGTGACAGTTTTCAGTATTAATAGCAAAAAAAAAAAAAAAAAAAGTCAATTTAACAGCTGGAAAAAGTGAAAATTCTGAGTCTGATTTTCCTCTTACACCAGTTTTACACCAGTAAAACTAAGTCCACAGTCCACGGGACCAGGCAGTTGGACAGGTCTCAGGGCATGCTTCCCAGAATGATGATGAAGTGGAAAGGAGTTTCTTTAGGTGGCTGAGTTCCTGTCTAAGTGACTATTTGAACGCTATTTTGCTCTAATGGTACTGCAGATTATTTACAGTCTTGCATGGAAACCTTCATTATTCAAATCTATACACAATAGATGTTTTTGGAAGACTCCTTTGGCCTCCATTAAGTTAGTTCTGATATATTCCAGAGAAGTAAAAGCAGTCCTTTCTAAAGGGAATAATGTTGCAGGTGGAAGGAGGAATTTAAGTGGCGGCTCTAAGGGAACACACAAGCTGGAGAGGTTACGATGGGGAAAGAAATTCATGTTTGCTAATTCGCACAATCCCTGGGGTGGCAACAAGAAGTTTTGCATCTGTGTGAGATGATTTCAGTTTTGAATTGAAACACATGTGTTACTGAGTTTGAAACAAACCGACAGTATCTTTTTAATAGAACTGGAAATTATGAGCCACAGGAATGGCATGACCCTACGGAGTGCTAGTGTATAATCTATTTATTGAGATAACTATCAAGGAAGAAACAGTAACATAAAAACAGTGGGTTTTTTTTCCTAGGTAATAAGTAAATAAAGGAAAAGAAAAAGGCTTCCTGATTGATTTTTCAGTGAATCCCAGATTATGGTAAGTGTCTTTGCTTTAATAACAAATTTCTGGAGGACACTGTGAGGCTGCTTTTCTGAAAAGATGTTGAGGTGGCAGAAAGGCTTAAACATTTGAAAAATGTTCAGCTGCAGTCATGACAGATTCAGTACTCCAACTAACTAATCTAGGATTTATTGCAGTGATGAAGCTGTCAGGATTAATTCAGCAAGATAGCAGAAAACAGGTCAATATTGATGCACTGTATGTTTGATGTCATTTGAAAGACAAATTAAGCATATCATGATATTTTAAAATATGCAAGCGTCTACCATTAATAGGACTTTTGAATTGTAATGGAAATTTAGTTAGGAAACCTTTAAATTGCATGCAGACTGTAACAGTTTGCTGTTACATGCATATTGTAAACTATCTTCAAAATCGTCATGGGCAGCACAGCTGGACACAGTGGGCATGACAGCTGCCTGTTTGGGAATTTGTTTAAGCACTTGTGTTTGCCATGAGTACCGGAGTGGCTATTGCCACCTCACTGATGAATGCATCACTCTGTGTAAATAAATTGCCTGCAATTTCTAAAGTGTTATTCTGTGTAATCTGAGAGTAGAGGGAAACAATAGTGTCAAAATGTCAGTGACAAGCAAGAAAGAAAATATCACCTGTCCTTTCTAAAAAAACAAATTACTTTCTATAGAAATACTACATTAAAAAGCAATTATTCAGATAAATTACATTTATTTCTAAAACTTCATTAAATGTTGATAAGATGGAAAAGATTTAATAAGATGTTTCATGTGTCTGAATAAGTGAAAATAAATAATAATCCCCAAAAAAGAATTTTATTTGGGTTAGAGCCAAAAAATTACTTGCTGATCTGAGAAAACATATTTTGTTTTGAAATAGGACAAAGAGCTCTTTTGAGCAGTGAACAAAGAAATCCATCATTCACAGTCAGCTGAAAATTTCAGCACATTTTAAGCAAGAACCATAGCTCTTGTATTGCAGGTAGGGCGGCAAATTGACTTCATTGCAAGTGCTCTGCGGGCCCAGGATCAGTGTGGGAACAGAGCTGGAACACGTTTGGTCTCCCCAGGAGAGTGAGGCCAAACTGGCTTAACGAAGCTGCTTTCAGTACATCGAGCTGGCTGTTTTCTGTGACGGGGAGCTCCCTGTGGGTTAAGTTACTCAATCATGATTAAACTGCTTGCAGTTCGGAGATCTCCCCATTACAAGCTACAGATCACAGCACGGACTTCAGGTTTCACATTTGAAACTTTGGCTTCAAGTAACAGCCTGGTGCTGCTCTGTCAGTCTTCCCACACTGCTGCTTCGTGATGTTTTGAACAAACTTAGGCTCTTGGTCATGAAGCAGTTACGTTTTCAGCTTTACACTTGAGTTTCTGCCTCCAAGACTCTGTGTGCTCCTGCCTTGCATTTGACAAGCACAGATCGCTCCTGCTCTCCTGTTCGGGAGGACACAAGTAGGTGTCCCTCACGGGGCTACTTGCGTTTCTGGAAGCCTTTGTGGCGAGGTAAGGTCACAGCTTGCCTCCCTCTTCATCAGGTGGGTGGAGATGGGTAGCAGGCAGCTCTCTTCTCTAATAGCCAACACTAAGCAGGAAATAATCAGTCTGTGTGAGAGCTGGCGTCAATCATTTTCATGCTCTCAGGGAAGACATGGACCAGAGTTTGATTCCTGCCCTGCCCCGGGAGCAGCTGTGCACTCTACTTGCTCAGGCTCACACTAGCTTTGCAGTTGAGCTCAATTCAAAACTTTTTTTTTTTTTTTCTTTTTTAATAGCATCTTTTGTAAAATTTTATTTATTTTATTCCTCCAGTTCCTGTTTTCCAGGACAGTTAAGTATGCTGTCTGACTACTGAAATCAAGCTTTGGTCGGTGGGCATTTCTGTTCCTGGGATGATTTGCTGGGTTATTCTTGTAGTGCCTGAGCTGCTGTACCGTGGGGACCGAAAAGTGCCAGAACAAATGCAGGAAGATGTGCCAGCTCTTGGTACATGCTGAAGAATCCTGAAGCAACAACAACATTTGGCAGAAACAGAAACATTGTTAATACAGCAAGCCACTAAAATCTGTGTTTAATCATAAGAGCATCATCTCCCCACACTTGCAAGAGAATTTTCAAATGAAAAGGAAAACCAAAAGGCAAATTAAAGTGTCACACAGGGTAGGAACAAAGTATGTGCTCAGCAGTTTAACTCCTTAGAGCAGAACTCCACACTTAATCCACTTTTGTTTTACAAGAAGGGAAAATATCATGCTTGGATGTACGTGTTTTTATTAAAATGTGAGTAAAATGACCATTTTTCAGTTAAATCCCCAGACACCCACTAGACCATGCTTGTGTTGAAAGAATTAAAAAACAAACAAACAAAAAAAAAACAACAAAAAAACCCCACCCCAACAAAATGAAGGTAGAAGAGCTCTATTAATGTTTCTCCTGCTGGTTGCCCAGCACAGAATTATCTAGTATTTTGAGTGCGATAGTGAAGTCATTGACAGCTCTAATGAAGACAGCTCCTTCTATTGCTGCGAATAAGGGAATTTTCTCAACCACACTAACATACTGCCCCAGATTTGTGTATATTTGTCTACAGGCCTAATTTGTATCTTCCCACCACACACCACTGAAAAGGAAGTTTCATACTCAGAAATTGCTGCAATAGCATAGGAATGCAAAATGGTCAGCAAAATACGACAGATATAAAGGGCATTGTCTTGTTTCTAATTTTCCTCCATTTCACAAGAGTGTTTTGGGGGTTTATTGTTTTGTTTTGCTTTATTCTTGCCAGGTTAGGTAAGTCAGTTGCTGATTTTAAAGGTATATAGAACACATGGCAACTGGAGATGTGAACATGACACTCTAAACAGAAGTATGAACCCTGATTTTCCATCCCAGATCTGCAAAACTTTGAACACAGCTTCTGAGAATGCAGTAATGATCTTGGTTAGAGGCTTAGTCACATACTCATCCGGGATTAATCAGTGTTGCTCATTGAAGATTGTGGAATTTACAGAAACTGAGGACGGAGACCCTCTTTTAAGTCATCAGCGGTGCAACAATTGCTTTCTACTGAAACACAGTGGGCAGTTGTGATATGTTTGTCAGATGATAGAGTTGAAAAGGGTAAATAAAGTGCTATATGTGTAACACTTCAGCTAGTAAGCTGTATAGGCCAGGTTAAGTTTCTAGGGATAGTTACTTAAAACCCTACTATATCCCTCAATGAGGATCTTGATAAAATTATAGTGAACTGTCTAGGTACTCCATGAGCTAAACTTCAGTCCTTCAATCAAGGACCCAAATAAACCATGTGTTGAAGGAGGACTTAGAAATGAGCATCTATAAAAGAAATAGGATTATAAATAGGATAAGAAGTTGTTCTTTGCCCTAATTAGTTCCCAAAACACTTTACATCTTCTCCTTTAATTTCTTGGGAGGACAACTGCTTGGACAACTGGTTGCTTCCCAGACACTCTATATTAATGCTCCATTCACAATTTGCGATTTCCAGGGCTTTGACGACAGTCCTGAACTTTAGTAAGGACACACCTAAATTTCAGCTGACAGAAATGTGAGCTGCCATTCACTGTTCTGAGCTGATCTTGCTCCACTAATCATCACTATTTTCCATAGATTTCTGCATTTTACTGAGTGTACATGTACGATGAAGGACCATGCACAGTTCTTCCTGTTAGAAGGAAACTTAACAGTTTCTTTGATGTTTCCTTATGGTTTGTGACTATTGCACTCCTAAGTAACAAAATATTGCCTTAAATCAGGGTAAAACACCTCAGCCCAGGCACGTCTAAGGATAATTAGTTTGTTCAGACATTCACAGACTATTATTACAGCTATAATTTCTACCAGGTTACAAGCAGCTTATTTAAACAGAAGTGTTCCCAAACACCTTGGTGCAGAAAAATGCAAACTGAACATCATTCAAGCTGTCTCCTTAGACCTTTTAATTTAGCTCCAATCTTCACTGTTAGATTCCAACAGAGAGTTCCTCCATGCTTGGGTTTTCTTTACTCTGAATGCATTCTGTTTGTGGTTTGGTTTGTTTTGTTTTTTTTTCACTTTTCATGCTTCAAACACTAGAAATACATGTCTGGAAATATCAAGCACTATTACAAGGCAGACAGAAAGAGGTGCACAGTGAACTGAAGTCACATCAAAGATTCCCAGAAAGTCCAATGTCAGGCAGAAAATAAATTTACCATACCCATACTGCTCAAAGATGAGCCTTTTGTTCCTAAATATAACAAACAGTGGATCAAGAACAAATTCTTGGCCAAATTCTTTTTTCCTCAAGGATTCTGTGGCCTTGTTGAGTGAAAGCTGAGCTTTTGGGGAATGGGGTAAAAATAGGAGAGAATCCTGGGCCTTCTAAACACCCAATACAGATTAAAAAACAAACAAAAAAAACCAACCAAACAAAAAAACACCCAGTAAGGGACAATTCTGGTTTTGTTACAAGAATAGGATTGTTCATTGGCTTTATTGAAGTTGCCCTGGTATAAAAGAAAAATCTGACTCGGCCTTGATGTGAACAGTTGCCTCCCAAATACGCATTTTGCTTTCCAAAAGCTGCATTGTGTACTTTCATATGCTAGCATTTCTCTTAAATTGGATAAATGCACATGACCAGGAAAGGTTTCATGCAAATGGAACTAAGAACATATGCTGTATTAATGCAAAAATTGTGCTGGCCCATTTTGTTGCCAAAGGGTTCTCTCCACACCTGCTATTATTTCCATCAAAACTAAGACCAGCCTCCCATCAGGTGGCCTGGACAGACTTCCATTTGGAACTGCTGTTTAACCAAGTCATTAGGCAGGAAAATGCAACGCTTTTGGACTGAGCACACTCAGGAATGTTTTTGACTATGAAGTCTAATCCAAAAACAAGGGTCAGCTGCTGTCTAGGCTTTTAGCATGGAGCGCTATCAGCTATTGCTCTCCCCTGCTAACTTATTTCCATACACAGTTCACTTTCAGTTATGTTTTCCTGAATAGGTATATTTGAATGCAGTTAAGTGGAAAGACTGTCCCTCTGCAGGGCTCTTTAGAACTATCAAAAGACATAAATAAAAACTAGTGACGGTGCAGATTTAGATTGTCTAAAATGTGTCTAAACTTAGGAATATACATGCAGACTTTTATAAATTCAGTAGGTGTCTAAGTTCTCATAATAACCAACAGATATTTCAATAATATGGTGGACAGGACCTGGAAAAGCTATTAATCTCCTTTTAGAGTAGACATCTGTGGTGTGATTCATTGACCCGATATAAGCATCTAGTGCCATTCAATACATTCTGGCATATCAGATGATATAGAACACTGGGGAGATGTATGCTCATACAGAGTGATAGCTGGAGCCCAGGTGTAAAATACTGTAAAACACTTCAAATGGCATTAGACTCCTATATTTAGGTAACCTGGCATTTGACCACCTGTGAACTCTAGCTTCTACTGGATTTTGATTAATTTAACTAAATTTAGGTGTCTGACATCAGTTGAAATGTCCCAGGGAGTCTAAGACCGTTGCACAGGACTGGAAGACACATCAAAGTACTTACAGGAGAGTCATGTCCTTCTCAATTGGCAGATGAAGGCCAGGCAGCTGCCATTAGGTATCTCAAATGCCACGGACATCTAACATGACTGAGTCATGTCCTAGGTCTCCATTGACTGCCATGAGAGATCAAACAATGTCTCTCACTCACCTGGAGATACTTACACCATAGAGACCTAAATTTACATGTCCAAATTCAGACCTGAGTCCTACAGATTACTAACTGCCTAATTGAAAACATTATTTGTTTCATCTCACCTTTTAAATTCAAAGTAAAAAATTGCCCTTTTATTTGAGGTTTTACAGCATAACACTATCCTGCTTTAGGTCATGGAAGTTATTGCAATAATAAGGAACATTCTGTGATTTCAATTCAGAAAATCTATCCATTAATCCCTTTTAAACTGAATTTCTGCTTAGTCTGGTGTATATTTTCCTCTAGTTTGTCTGCTTGATATAAGCAATACAATGGTTTTTAAGATGAAAAAGTAAAAGAAGATCAAGATAATCATTCTACATTCTGATTAAAAATGAATGATGGTGAAATGTGGCAGATGACAGCTGACAGATTGCCCATGAAAAAAATGCAAACATCGTCATGATCACAGACTGTCCACAGTTAGATAGTGGACCTTATCAACAGAGCTATGAATTAAGCCTAACAAAAGAACAAGATCTGGAAGAAATGAAAGAGGATGTTGTACTGCTTGTCTCCAATGTGATAAAGCAAGCTAATTTACCACGGTTTCCCTGAACGGGTAATCACCAGTGGAAAGACAGATCTAAAATTATGGAACCTTTGCTTGGGATTTAGTAGTCTCAACAGCTACAAGTCAGAATAGTCTGAAATCACTTCGTCTAGTTACAAGAGAGAATGAGACTTAAGTTTAAATTATTCTAATATTAGCTATAAACCTACTGTACAGCCAGATGTTTCCCATGAATATTCTTTGCTTTGCTGAAGCCCCATCACTTATACCCTGTTTTGTGTCACAGTCTATTTACAAAGCAAACATTTCTGATAAAAGAACTAGTTATTGTACTGTATAGCTGCTTTGAGTTCTTCTACTTGCACAAAGTAAAAGTGTTGACTGCAACAAATTCAGCTCTATTGGAATAATTTTCTATGTGTTTTAGCAGCAGCTGGTTTTATGTCCATGATATAAAAATGAACACAAAATTACAGATGGGAAGAGAAGGAAGGAAAATAAGTTGTCTAAAGCTTTCAGGTCTTTAACTGTTGTTTGGCATAGCAAGCCTGCTGATGCTGTACATCCCATGCAATGCTTTTCCAATTCCCATATGTTTGTTGCAATTTTACTGAGGTATGGTTTTTTTTGTTTTATTATGTATCAGATAACAAATCTTAAGCTTGACTGGACAGAAAACAGTTATCCAAACTCTAGTCATCACTACTGACTGAAAGAAGTCTCTGAGCAAAAAGAATAAAATAGTTGTTTCAGGCAAATGAAACATGAAGTTATTAGGCTGGCTTGCTCTGCTAGGTTTCAGAGGACCATATGAAACAATCTTAATTTAAGGAAAACAAATCCTAGCCAGTGGAATTGTTTATCCAGTGACTGATAAGGAGCGTTGGTTGGCTATGGGGATGTATAGTAAAATGATGATGTGAGTTTCCATTGTAATACTGAGATCTTGAAGTCTTTCAGGTGTCAGTATTCATTAATTCTACTTGCTTCTCTGTGAATTGAAAACATTTAATATTAAAGTAAATTAATTGACGTTTTCTAGAGCCTCCACACTCGGGGAAACATCATAGAAAAATTGTCTTCCCTTATGTTTTAAAGACACAGCATTATTCAGGTTACGGGAATGTTAATGAGTAGTGCTATAAACATACACACTACTATCTTTAGTCTAATATCTGCATTAGAAATAGTCAGCCTAAACTCACTTTATTTCTAACAGACTGTACTCAGTGGACAATATTGTAATGGAGATTTGAATCACCTTCTGGACATGTCACTGCACAGAGGGAGTCTAGACCACAGCAGTTATCGAATTCCTCTCTGCGTGTGAGGTGATCCAGGTAAATCTGGTTACCTCCAGTATGGAGTTCAGGCTCTCTCAGCTCTAAAGAAAACCCCTCACACCTGATACTCTCAAAGCCCACTAATTTTTTCATTCATGGCATAGAATATTAAAGTACTGGTTTTACTGTGGGTGAGTCTTTGGGAGAAGATCCATACTTTTAGGATTCTATATGGAGGCAATGGTCTACTGTGAGTGACTGGCTGCCAGTACTAACCTAAATGCAGAGAAAAGTACAGAACTGTAAAAGCCATTCGAATATACCAAAAGTAAGTTATCCTCCCACTCACAAAAAAAGAAACTGTAGCAATGCTACTCTGTAAAACATTTGGATAATGATGGACTCTAACTGCAGAAAAGGAAAAATCAAGCTGTTACAGTTACGTGGTTTACGCATAGATTTCAATTAATATGACCTTTATAGGGCTTAGTAGTACAGGCTTTACCCATTAACTTGTGTAACATTTTGTTCTTGCAAAAGAATATTCAAGCTACTGAGTTACTGCTGGTGATACCTGAAGAGGCATTACCATTTTTATTCCAAACATTTAAATAACCTCTGTAATGGGTCATTTGTTAGCTCACTGCTCAGATATCAGCCTGTTCTATGCTCTAGCTATAATGAGCAAGGATTTGTTTTCCAAGCTTTTACTGGGCCTTTGCTATGTACAAATCTTGTGACGAACAGTGTCAGAGTCATGTACTTTCCAAACTACCCATGACAAATATACTTAAGCACATCACGTGGAAAAGAAAAAGATTTTGTTGCTTTTAGAATTATTTTGTTGGACTAAGGGTTTAGCTTTCAGTAAAGAAAGAAAGAGTTTTGTCTCTTATTACTTCTTCTGTTAAGAAAAATTCAGCTGTTTCAGAACATTGAATTTTTCATTTAAGCCTGCTTCTTGCATTCTTGAAGAAGTGCCAAATGGACATCCCGGAGACTGAAATACTCTGTTTATCCACAATGCACACAAAGCTTCACAGGCCTCCCCAACCACATGCCTCAGACTTGAGCTCTCCTCCCCTTTGGATATGTCCATGCTGAAATGGAAATGTATGACTACTTTCTGGATTTACTGGAAGTATTTTGGATGCCAATGGTAGAGTATCTGTGGTATCTTAATATTAGCCCCCTGAGGATTTACTCAGTGTATTAGGCTAACTTATGTCTGAAGCCAAGTTGGCTACACTGATCCTGTTATTGGAACTATTTAATTTAGGGTGTGCGTTGTTGTATCTAAATTGGTACTTCAGAGAAAAAGATTTCATGACCTATTACTATGTCTGCCACAATGGTATTAGACCATTAGACTACTGAGTAGGTTTTCATTGTTTTTAAACAAAATAGAAACACAAAGAGAATGTGAGACGTTAATGCTACCAAACCTACAACCTGAAATATCAGCTAGGTAGGTCATGATTGCTTTCAGAATTAGACAGAAGAGGATAAATTCCTTGAATCTCAATCTCAGAGACCTTTTATCCAAATCCATTACTTTCTATATGTGGAACTGTGGAAGTCTTCCTAAAGTCCCTGACAAACTAAGGTTTTATTAATTCTGAAGGTGAAACAGCCTAGCCACATACATCCAAATTCCTGACTGTTACTCCAAGTTGTACCCATGCTCTAAAACCATTGTAGAAAAAAAATGTTCCATTGGCCAATCTGATGAAAAAAACAGCTTGTAAAACTCCACCACGTGAATGCTGTGAAGAGATAGGAATATTTCTAAATGGTTCTATGAATGCAAATCATTATCAATGACCTTAGTGGTCACTTCTGCTCATTACAGTAAAAGCACATCTACTTATATACATTAAGCAGAAAAAAGACTTTAGCCTGTAAGATAATATTGTTCAGTTACTGAACCTTTCCTCTGAGGCTTTTAAAGTGCTTGGGGGCATATAGAGACCCTTAACCTTTTCCACTGATGATTATATGAACATTGTCCTAAGTGATTAAGGCTCACAATGATGCAGGGAAATGGACAAATAGTGTCTGACAGATTGGAAGAGAAAAAGTCTGGGTTGGAGGAAGTTTCTTATCACACAGCTCACAGTCCTTGTCTGAACACAGACATCGCGTGCCAAGCACCCTATTCTAAATGAGGTCTGCTTTAGAAGAAGTATCCTAGTCACGTAATGCATTGTGTTCTTTTTTTTAAAAATTTTATTTTATTTTAATATTTCCATTTGCAAGTGGTTATTTGGTTATTCCACTTGATACTCAATCTGGTTTATGGAGGAAGACAAAGCAAGATCAAATGAAATAAGAAACTTCCTTTATTTCCTTCTATTTTCAGACACAAGTAACCTGTCTGGGATGTTAACCTGCAGAGCAGATGTGCATTTGCAAGGAAATACACTGAAATAATAGGTATGATGTACCTTTTTATTTATGCAAGGCATCTTCAGTCCCACTTTGCACTAGGCAGCCTATTGAATGTTTCATTGAATATTAGACATCATGGACAATCATAACCTATTTTTCCTGCAGTATTTGAAATTTTGCTCTGTGCCACACCAAAGTAAATAGGATCTTTGCCACAATTAATAGCAAGGTATAAAAGGACAAAATTGTTCATGCTGATTACAAATTCTTTTAGTGGTTGAAAGAACATCTAGAAATAAAAATGCTTCCTTATTCACAAAGTAATGCAGTAGTGATGTGTTAGACACTCAAATACGTTATAACTGCAATCAAATTAGAGCATTTTGGGGGAAGGGAAGGGGTGGTTTAGAGAACTCATATTCTGTGTCAGTATTTCCTACCAGGACTTTTGTGAGAAAGCAGAACCGTGGATTTGAACATACTTGAATGATGGAACAAGTTCTACTCAAGAAGTCTTTTGTGGGAAATATTTTAATACATTGGACTTTAAGCTCATTTAAATGGTTGTGTGGAATTTTGTTTATTTTTTTGTGGGTAATAAAAAGAGGTAGATGATGATTTCAGAGCTGCATCAACCCAGGAATTTAAAGCAGTTGTCTTCTGTGTAAATCTTCTGAGAGAAGGAAATAACCACCAAAGCCAAGGGGCTAGGTTAGGTAAGGTGGGGATCAAGCTCACTTCCCCCATTTGTGAATCTTCGGGGTAATTTCAATGAATATAAGGACATAGAAAGTTTAGCTGCAGACTCATCTTAACAACATGAAATAGACTCAGTTTCCATGAATGAAAAACAATGACTTAAAATGTCAGGCAAGTCAGAACAAATATATGCTTTTGTCCGCTTAGAAAATGTAGTAAGTATTAATGCTATGTGAGCACTGGCTGAGTATTTGTTAGCAACATGGGAAATGGTCATGTGTGTCTTTCATCAGTTAGATTACAATTCAGTTATTGTACCAAAATTAAGGTTCAACTATAGAAATCAGTTCAAACAGAGTAATTTAAACTCTGTTGTTTAAATCCCCTTCAACACTTAAAATTAGAAATTCTCAGTTGTGGCATTCTTGTTTCTGAGTGCACATGTTGCCATGGCTACACATCACGGTATTCACTCAGCTTCTTGGGAATCAGGCAGCAGTAACACTGCTCCATCTCCACCACCTGTCCTGGCCATCCCAGCCTGGGGCTGCCTCCAATCCTCCTCCCTGATTTGGGTCCTGAACCCCTCCCACAGGCCAGTGTCCCAACTGGCCTCAACCCGGCCCCGGCCCCATGCAGGTGTCTGTTGCCCAGGTCTGGGGCTGCCCCAGCTGCCCCCTGGCCTGTCCTGCTCCTGGTTGAGAGGGTCTGGCCCTGGCTGGGATGTTCTGCCCTGACACCCTAAGGAACCACCTTGTCTCCTCTGTCCCGTAAGAAGTTGCTGGCCCTCATGACTCCCTGATGCAGCCAGTTTCCTTGGTAATGCTTTCCACATCTTTACAATCTTTTGTTCACTATGTGTTGGCTGAATTTCCTTTCATGGAAATATTTGTGGACCACTTTTTCAAGTGTTGTTCCCATCATCTGTGAGGAAGTGACATGAAGTAATTCTGATGCTGTTACTTCTGTCATAGTTCATCAAGATTGTAGTTTTTGGAGCGAATCTAACAGACTAATTCACTGCTATAACAGAGTAATTTTTACTGCTTCATTAAATCAATGTAATTGCAGGAATTTTATAAAATCACATTGATGAGATACTCTGATCCTCTGGAAGTCTCCAAGTACACTGAATCCACCTCAGCAAAAAAGTCTTCCTGGATGCAAACGTGCATGGCAACAAATTACTTCTGCTCTCTTCACACTGCAGTGAGTGGTTTACAGCAATGATACCTGTCTTCACATGATAATCTTTTCCATCATAATCTCTAAACTTTTCTTATTCTATGGTATATGCTCCAAGTAGCACCCTCTCACGTGGCACCTGTCTTCCATGTGGCTTCCCCACATTCGAGTAACACTCCTACGTTTTGGTTCTCCAACCGAGTTCCTTGGTGCTCTGAGCAACTCCAGCCCTGCATTCGTTTACACAGGATGGACTTCACCTTGCTGAAGTCATCTCCTGCACATCTTCACCTACCTATCACAATTGCTCTAGCTCCAGATGTCTGCCTTTATTTCCATCACGATCTTCCAGCTTCAGTGCTTTTCAATACAAAGAGCAGTTCAATACTTATTTCCCTGAGACAATGTAGTTCAAAGTCATGAATTGACTACAACCATCTAGGACTAATTCCTGTTTCTCTCAGACCCTTAACCAAACACTGGAACTTAGCAAGAAGTATACCATCTCTTCTGATCCCCTAATTCCTCTCAAACTATAGACCCTACAACAATCTTACTTGCAACACTGATTTATTTGGATTTTTTTGTTTGAACATGTGTTATGCATTCCCCCAGATTTATCTAATCAACTTGAATTCTGGACTTAATATGAAGATAATTTGTATTCCAGCTAAGCAAAAGAGTAAGATTCTTAATTATAAAATTGGAAACACCTACAAAACAAATTGAAAAAAAATAAGGAAACAATCTTAAAGTGTGTCTTATCCTCGGTGTCAGTTGAGAGGATTTTTCTCAACTAGTAAACTGATGAGCTGCTGAATGAATTTATTCTTCCAGAGTAGAGTATTTCTGCCTTTCACTTACATTTGAGAATTTTCTGCTGAATGTTGACAAAGTTTCAAGCCATGTCTTAGGAATCCCTTTATTTCTCTACTGTTTGAGAGCCCCGGGAATAGCATGGCCTTTCTTCTAGCTTCTTGCTGTCTATCACAATGCAAAAGGAATGCTCTTAAGCTCATTTGAGAATAAATCTCCTTAGGTAATGAGGAATCATGGAGTGATGATTTGCCTATCCTGTTTACCTTTTCTCTCTGGAAATCAGCTGAATTGTAGTGATAAAAATGAATTACAGTAGTAAACCTACAATGTACCATTCTGAAAGATGTATATCATGAGATGTTTTTGGCACAAGCAGATGTTTTATTTCTGATTTGCTGGCATATTATAGAGACTACATGTAATACATTAATACAGCTTTGGGGCTGGGTCACTGTGTCATGGTCCTATTCAGGGAAGCACTTAAGCATCTGTATAGTACAAATCGTGTGCTTGGCTCCCACAGGTGCCAATGGAAATTAAGCAACTACTCCAGTGCTGTCCTGAACAGACATTTATTCTTAAACCATGTTCATAAAATAAAATATTCTCCTTTTCTCTGGAGCTGAACTTGGCAAGGGACGCT
>KL283299.1:0-10775 GCA_000699545.1 Podiceps cristatus | reverse complement strand
CCCCCCCCTTTTCTCTCCTTGTTTTGCAGGGGAGTGTACAAGGGTAAGTGGGCTTCTCTGGAGCTTGCTAAAAGACAGTATAGAGTTTGACTAGACTGAGTGCAGTTTGATGAAGAAAAATCTTTTAGTGAGAAAAAATCTAGCTCCAAAATAGGAACACTACAGTAGCATAAAGCACATACTTTCCTGAAGGTCTAGTGCCATCACCTGTTCACCATTATCCTATTCCTGCCTGCAAGTGCTGAACTCCTAAACTGAGCTGCAGTGTCCCATTGTTTTTTATGCCATACTAATGTGAGGAGGTACAACCCACTTTTAGTTGGAGATATATAGCCTTGTTGCTTCACCACAGTGGCCAGACCAGTTCAGTCCCATTGAGGGACCTAGCCTAACAGTGGAGATCCATAGCAACTGCAACTATCCTGTGACTATTGCACAAGACCTAGCATCTGTGCCGCAATGCCTTGTGCCATATGACACACACATTTTACACTAAATGGACTACAGATGTGTCTACAGATATGCCATGATTACTGTGTTAAAAATCTAATGGTTAAAAGTTTTCCATGACTGATATTTTTTCATTGTTAGAATGATCAGATTTTAGATCTGATTTAGATCAGATTTTAGACTGTTCTTTTACGTTCACAGAATTTCTGAGGTTTATGGTACAGAGAAGCACACAGAAATCAGGTTGCTTACAATTGTATTCCAAAAGCAACCCAGAGAGTGAAGTCCTCTAAGGGCATGCTTTCACTGATATAGCAAATACCTAGACACAAATTGCCTGGCACTGATGCTTTCTGACATGAAATAGACTGCATCTTTGCTAGTAAACTGTCTTAGCATTCAAATGAGGAAGGCTTCTTGTAAACAGCTTATTATTAATGGCATCTGAACTGTTCCAGCTGCCAAAGTGTGTTAGGAATTTTTTTGGTTCATGTGCTGGCTGAAATGATCTAGATGATCCTATTATAGTACCAAGAAATGTTCCTGGGCAATGCTTGAAGTTAGTAGTACAGATGAATTTTCACTGTGTCTCGGCAGTGCACATTTTTCTTGCTACTGTTCTAATGCATGACAGCTAGAGCCTTATGGAAAGCTAGATCAGGTTCTGAAATACTTCATCTGTCTTCTCTTTATATGGGAATAAGTCAGGAGTAACTCCGTTCTGTGAACATGGTGACGAATGAAGTTCTAGAGTTTCAGTTTTGGTAAAAACCCTTATATTCTTGGAATATAAGATGGGATCTTACAGATGCCCAGTACCACATCTTTGACTATCCATTCTCTTAATTTGGGAACACTAAACTGGGGATAAAATCTTGGAATTATTTTTTTTTTTTTTCACATAAATAGAAATTTGTTTTATAAGGAGGTGGAGATTTGGACATTTTGGGGGAAGTAAAAGGAGCCAAAACGTTTGAAGAAAAAATACAGTGAACATGATGGAGATTGAGATTAAGCAGTCATAATTTTAGACACATTTGAAAGCCTGAGTGGGTACAAACATGTTTTCCTTGACCCTCTGCAAGCTCTAAAGAGTCCAGAATAACTGAGATGAAGTGCTCTTGCTAGAAGTTATTATGAGAGCAGAGCCAGTTTAATTGCAACATCCAATGTACAATCCCATTCCTATTTCCTCTATAGAAATGAAACAGTCAGTCAATCAGCTGGGGCCAGGTTCAATCTGGACATTCTCTGATGTGTGATCTGTACAGTCAGGGCCCTTAGATAATTGTAGCAGGCAGCCAGTTCATCTTGAAACACTGTGTATAGGAGAAAAAATAGACTTTAAATGTCCATCTGGGTTTTGGAAAGTAGATGCTTCACGATGCAGCAGACTGCTATGTAATTAGGTCATCAGTGTCAATCCTCATAGAAGTTCAATTCCAGATGTAATTGCCACAGTATAATGAAAAGCCTTTGAAAAATATCATGCATCTCTATACAGTGGAAAGTTTGTCAGTTCTTTTTCAGTAGTTGTTGATTTTTTTGGTTTTGTTGTGAGACAGTTGTTTCTGTGCAGTGGCAAACAGGAGTGGGGAAGAAAGTCAACTAGGGAGTGGTGTCCCAGTAAAAAGCATATGTTTATACTGGTGCATAGGCTTGTGCTCTGGAATTTGTCTAAATTGTTACCTGTTCATGTTTTTAAATCTGGACTCAGAAGACAACTTTTGCTTTGGGGAAGAGGTTACTTTTATTTGTGTTTTTTTGTTTGTGTTTTTTGTTTTTTTTTTTTTTTAATCATTGTCCCCTTTTGCTAAATTATGTTTAGCAAATTTTGAATACATATACCTGCAAAGTCATTTAATTCACAGCTAGATCATCTTCATACTTAGATACAGATACTTTGCTAATTTACCTTCAGAAATAGTTGGATGAGTTTTGTACAAAACTCAACCACTAAAACCAATTCAGTCAGACTTTTATATTTCAAAGAAGTTTTTATACATGCTTCATAGGCAAACCTATTAACTTACTTTTAATGTGGCTTTTTTTTTTTTTTTTTTTTTAAATCCAGTTTCTTTTCGTGACCTAAATTCTCCCAGAGGATGGTTTCAAACTCTAGATACTTCTTGTCAAAGTGGAGTTGCCAGATTTTGGTAAGAAAGAATAAAAGACTTTCTGTACTGAGATCAAACATTAAAACTCACCATAAACTTTATCTTTTAAGGTAGTTACTGCACGTTGTTCATGCTATTAATGCAGTTGCTACACCAACCTGTAGCAGTCCATTGGCAAAAATCAACTATTGTTGATAATAATATTGCCATACTATTACTTTTGTATTGACTAAAGAGAGGGAAAAAAATCCTAATGATGTTTTCCTTGGTTGAATGACTGCCTCTAGCAATGAATATTTTTACAAAGCTGCTTACAACATCCTAGGAAGTATGAATAATGAAATTAAATTATTAAATACCCATTACGGAAAAACAGCATAAATGTTTCATAGCCGTATTTGTGATATAGCATTTGCAGGTGCAATTTCAGTAACTAATGAATGCAATTATAACCTGGACATTTAGGTAATTTAAATGTGAAGATAATTGGATAATTGCTTGTTCCAGTAAATTAATATTAATAAGAAAGTCTTGTAGAGGAAGAAAATGTAACTTGGAAACTGTGGATGTTCTTACAAGTGATAGTTCTCTATGAGTAAAACATTATCATCAACATTGCTTTTGATCATTTAATTATGTTTTGACATAACTTCAGTGTATTCCTTATATTAAAGAAGAGAAAGAGGTCCTGTGATGAACTAAACACAAGATTTACAATGACAGCTTGATTTCCAATCCAGATTCTGTTCATGTTTCTTAAAATGGGGATATTTTTTTTTTTTTCTTATTGTAGGATATTGATTTCTGTGTTAGAGAAAATAATTCTGGAACCTTCTGAGAGAGTTTTTTACTCAGTTCTCCTGCTTCCTCATTAAAAGGTGTCATACTTGACTAATGTCAAAAATAGGAACTGAACATATATTTCTCTTGTGTTTTTTCCCTTTCAACTCAACAAGAAGTTTTAATATTACAGCAATGATGTTTTACAAATTTTGAAAAAAGAACATTCGTAAAAAATACAGCAAAGAGAGACAACAGTTGACTCTGTTCTGGCTGGCAACATTAATAGGGAACTAAATTGACTTAAAATAATTTTTGGTCCTAGTATGAGAAAGATGTGTGTGACCATGAGAAAAAAGCATGCAAAAAATCAGGTTTCTGTACATTGCCGTTTTTCAGTGGTTGCTAGTACACTTTCTTTGGTTTCTAACAGTCAATGTGTCTGAGTTGGTAGAATTAGGGAGAGGCAGATCATCACTCACAGCCTCATCCTTCCTGATAGTAGGAAATAAAATCCTGGAAACTGTCAAATACATGAAAGAATCTACTAAAAAAGTAATCCTTTTAAGTCTCAAATTTTCTGGTAAAGTAGATAAAAGTTCTGTTAATATTAGCAAGTATTACAGTTGCCAAGAAAAATGTGATTTAAATAATTTTTTGTATTTTATTTGGTATAAGCTGATAGGAGATTCTCCAGATAAATTCTTTCCCATTTGTGACTTTTGAGTCCTCAAGTCTTGCATGGAAGAAAAAGCAAAGGTAGGGGACAGCTGGGTTGTTCAGCCTGCTGGAAACATGGAGTGTGTTGAATTCTGTAGGAGCAAACTGTTATCTAACAACTGAAAGCTTATTTCATTATATTATGGCATAGTCACAACAGGCTTATTTTTCTATGCTCACAGTCTGTTGCAAAATTAGTTATGCATCTGGGTTGTACAGGTTTTCTAGTTGGCAAAACAGTGAAGGTAAGATTGAAAGTCATCTTGTCTACAGTGTTCCTGTCATAGTAAACATATCCACTTGTTAGGCTTTTGAACACATTCTCCATCTTTTAACAAAACTAAAAGCTTTCTGCTTGAGTTTAATATGCTTCCACAGATTTTGCATCTGCTCTGTGTTTCAATGTACATGTGTTATTGCTGTACACTGCAGGTAGAACAGAAATGCTTTCATTAAAAGTTATATTCAATTATTGGAAACATATTGCCCATGTTTTAGAGTGCTCAGTTCTAGATCAGATATTGCTTTTCAAAAAGCTGGGCACATTAATAACAATGATGAGACCTAACAAAATTTGTCCCTGGTTTGAGTAAGGAGTTGGACAAGATGTCATCCCAAGGTTGCTCCATTCTATCCTATGTTGTTCAGTGACATGGTTCTCTGAAAATCTGAAACAATGGTATACAAAAATACACTTATTGCTATGCAGCCAGTCATTGGCTCTTGCTTAGTAAAGATTTTGATGATCAAGCTCTTGATACTATGCCAGCTAAAATCAGAATGTCAGGGACATAAGAAAATGGAAAAAAAAAAAAAAAAAAAAAAAAAAAAAGGAAAGAAAGGAATAAATCTCCATTAAAAATGGATTTTAAAAAGAAACTTGAAGGGTACATCTTGGGAAAAAATAGATGTTTTGAATAATTTATAATCTCTCAAATATTAAACAGAAGCAGTCTTCAGCAGTGTCTTGTTTGTGGCTTGAATGTGATTTGACCAGTGCCAGCAGATTGGTTTTTATAATTTTAATTTTTGCATGGGCAACTTTTAATCAAGGCAGTGTACTCAGACACTCCTATACTGCTGTATTAATGGTAAATATCAAGATACCTGAGACACTCCAGAGAAAAGAAAGTGTGTTGGCGTGTACTTCCAAGACATGTGTTCCACAAAGAGCCTTTTTTTGAGTGAGTAGGAGCAAATGAGTTGAAGGGTTCATTTGAACTGCCATTGAATTTTCCACTCTTTATTGAGTTCTCATTCCTGCATACCTGAGCAACCTGAGCAAAGACTATCAATCAAAACTCTATTAAAGTTAAAGGAGACAGAGCAGTCAACAGCTGTAAGAAAGGACTGATTTCCTTACGTAACTCTTATGACACAGTTCATGGATCAATGGACTATCCAATCAGTAGATTATCTAATTTTCCTAAGTGGCAGAGCATTGAGCGCTTACTTCATGAACCTTAGGCCACTGACAGAGCACAAAGGCAGGAAAAGATAGAATCATTGGTACAGAGCATATCTCAGATATGTCCCAAAAGATAAGCTATATGAATTGAGGTGACAGTAAATCTCCTTTTCGGCGTTTGTCAAGAGGTTGTACATTGTCCCCCATATCTCTGTCTCTGAGAGGAGAGAAAATAACCTGTGTGATGTAGGATTCAGAGTTTAAAAAGAAGATAAGGATTTCAAGAACCCATAGCAGCTGATGATCCAGACTAAGTGTTTTTAGGTCATTATTTTAGTTAAAGGTTCTTTGCCTTATAAAAGTTCTTTGCCTTATAAAGCAAAGAACAAACAGAGGATGAAAAGTCATTCAGAGCTACAGGTTCTGGAGCCTTGTTTTTCACTCCCCCCCATTGGGAGTATTGTTTCTTTACTTGTTTGTTCTTACCAAAAGCAAGCACTAACTCATTGAGGTTTATCTTTCTGGGTAGAAGATCTCCTGAAGGGCAAGTGAAATTTTAATGCTACAGTCCTGGGTGACTTTCTGGCTTATGTTGAGAGTTGATAATTGTTTTTCCAATCAGTGTAGTAACATTGCTGACTTCAAATGCTTGCTTATAGGTTAATACAGGGTACTTATTATTTAGCCTAATTTACCATCTTTTCTTACTTCTGAGCTGCAGTAGCTTAAGAAGCATAATTAGAGACTTCATAAGCAGCCAAAAACAGTCATTTTAAGGCATACTTCATGCATCACTATTGAGAAGTGTTAAGCACTTAGCTGAAAGAGGAAATTTAAAAAGTGTTTCTACTACCATATTTTTTTCATTTCTTTAATTTGGTGGCAAAATAAGTTTTGACTATTGATGTATAGTCAAAATGAATTGTTATGGAATGGATGAAAGTAAAGCTTCATTTCCATAAGGATTTGCTTAACTTTAAGTCCCAGAAGTAAGCACTTCAAAACAAGTATACGCTTAAACACCTGATTTTAAAGTAGGTGCCATATACCAATTCCTGACACATTGAGGTAGACAAAAGCAGAACAATGTAGACAAGGATGCCAGTGTGGTCTTTTGGGGATTTTTAGAAGACTGATGCAAAAGAGCTTTTACTTAGCCAAATATTTTGTAAAGTTATAGTCACTTAAACTTAGGCAGTGAATTAAAAATAGCCAGAATAGCAGAAAATAAGCAACAATTATTTCTTTGCATGGAGTTCCATTAAAGAGATTAAGGCCAGATTACCCCTCTTTACCATAGCATAAATCACAGGTGCTTTTTGTAGAAGTGATACTGATTTTAATAGATTTTCTATGAATAAAGAATTTATTTTTTTTTACTCCATAATGAGGCATAGTTCATAGTAAGCTACACCTCTGAGGGGAAAAAATCCAGAAGCTGGCATATGAAATTAATAGCAATAGTTTTAAATTTAGTTAATAATTAATTGATAGTTTTTCAGCAGAATACTACCATTGACAGATTATTTTTGAACAATCACTTGAATTTCAGAGTAATTCTTGTAAATGCATATCAAAATATCCTTAGAATATCTGTAGGATGACTATTTTTCCTTCTTCATAGTGTAATGCAAAATAAATGTATAAAATGCATATACATTAATATAAAAAGAATAATGTGTGAGTGTATTACTTTAAAGCTGAATTATAATTTTCAAATGTTTTTTATGGCAGGACAGCAAATTTCCCCCAAATTGCACCTCTCATGCATTTTACTTGGCTTGCAGTCAATTAACTTTCATCCATTTACATCTCCTTGATCAAAACCGTCTTGGAATAAATTACATCCCATTTGAGTTAATGTTATTTTCCGGTTGCTTATATTCCACTTTCAGTTAGATAGAGTGTTCTCTACTTCTTTGGTTTTGGGAAGCAATTTGTTCTAGGGGACTGAATATACAGGTCATAGCCACTGAAGCCATGAACTTTGAATCATAGTTATTTTATTTTAAGTGTCTTTTTTTGGCCTTGGTCAAGTAGTATAATTTCTATTCTCAACTTGTACATTATTGCAATGAGTAGTGTTTTAAGAAGGGTCACCTTTTTACCTGCTTTAATCTCCAGAATGCTAGATAATGGCAGTCTTTTTCTACGATTGAGCATATTGTCTGTTTTAACTTCTGTATTGGTGTCTGAAGAGGCTCCTTTTGCACTGTGCTTTCATGTTCAAAAAGTGTCTTATTGTCTCCATTTGCTATGTGTCAGTGAGCTACAAATCAGGTTTTTGTAAGTTTTAAATCTTCTAGTAAAGATCAGTCAGAAATTAATTTAGAATTCTGAAACTGTCTGCAGTGGCATGTTAGGAAGGTAACATTGGTTTTTATTAAAGAATGAGCTAAAAAAAAATCTGATTTTTAACATACCAAAAAAAAAAAAAAACCCAAAAACAAAACCCAAGGATGAATTTTTAAACTGTTCTTTACTGTTATTGACAGTATATCCAACATCATTGCCGCCTGACCTTTCTTACCGCTTGCGGCTCTTCCCACCTGAGACAACTCAGTGTGGTCTGACATTTGCCAAGCTGCAAGAAGCCCTAGGAAGTTTGCTGTCTCCTGAGTGAGGTCACTAAGGCATCTCTCTACTGTGCTAGGTTGTGCCCAGGCATCTTGACAACAGACAAATGTCAGGAGGCTCGAGAATAGCAAAGAACCTGTTGGGGGGACCACATTATGATGCAAGAATCAAAAATTTATCTTGAGTCACACTGAATTTTAGTTGTGGAGTACAGATAACCTACAGCTTTAGCTGTGTGAGCTAAAATAAAGGATGGTGATTAAAACATGCCAAAATGTATTTCATTGCAATGCATCAAGAAAAGTGGCTAAGGAGTGGTTAGGAATGTGGGACACCCAGGCAGAAGCTTTTAAAACTACTTCCTTACCTAGGGTTAACCTTCTAGCCAATTTCAAAGCAAATAATTTAAGTCTCCTCATTTTCAAAACCATTTTCTAGCTGCTTGTCATATTAAAATAAGTAGGAACTTTAGGTGTTTGCCAAATCTGAAAATCAAGTAGTTTTTACTAAGGTTTTCTTAAGCCTAACTTCATTTTACTTTAATAAGTTATTAAGATAATACTGTGAGACACCTAAATGTGACGTAGTCCTGAATTTTGTTTCTCTATCCCTAACAAGCTTCCTATGTGACCTTATCATGCTTGATGTTGCCTGACTTTTCAGAACAGTGTTTTGATAATGCAGTTATCATTGGCCAACATGAGATCATGCCAAACACTTGGCATTAGAATTCTTAAAAAGATGACTATAAGGATCCCAAGTGACACATCCAAAACCAGACCCCTTCAGAATAAACATTTATCGTATTTGTTCTGATGTACTCTGTAGGTTATAGTAATAACCCTACAGTTCTGTGTTCAACGCCTTAACCAAGTTGTTGAAATCCTTTGTTAGAATACAGTATGAATTGCCACAGGTATGCAAATAGTATAAATAGTAAAATTATATTTTTCTGTCATATATTAGTAATGTTTATTTTCCAAACTAATGACAGTGACTCTTAATTACTATTTTGGCTATAATTTGTAGATAAGAGATTTGTGCATAGCAATTCAAGATAAGATGATTGTGTTCACTTTACCGCTTCAACCAGTTCTGAAGTGACTTTGAGATAATTACTCTGGTATTATTGTAATATGTGTAATTTCTTGAGGTCCTGCTTCTGAAGTGATAAGGATAATTAAATAATAGACATTAAGCATGTAATGAAACAATCACCTTTCATTTGCTCTTGTGCTCATTTTTTTAAAAACAATTTTTCCATCTTCCATCCCCTATCCACAGGGATATATTTATAGCAGCAACATTCCTCAGTTATATTTATGCTCTTATCAAATTCCCCATTTTTAAGTGCTACCAGTATGAAGAGGCGGCAAGGAAGCTATTCATAGCACTTTATAGGAAGTGATGTCCTTTTCCTATTATTTCCTAAGAAAAAGTTACTCAGTAGCCCTTATTTTTAGGTCAGGTATTTTCTTTCTGTAATAAAGTTCACCATTGTTGAGATCATCAAGAATATTTTTTTTTTGGGGGGGGGAGGGTGGAGTTCTGACTTAGAAAACATTTACAAAAGGATTGAGCCCACTGTGTGTGTTATTTAAAGGAAAATTGTCAGATTTGCTGGCTTACATGCCTAAAGAATAATTTAATTTCAAATAAAATGCTGTGCTTCAAATGGAACAACCTGGTTTGTCGTGCTTTAGAACCAGGCAGAGCAGATAGAGTGCATCCCAGTAGAATTCACCTTATCAATTGTACTTTAATTAAAGTGTTGCAAGAATCGTAGAAAAACTATAGAAAACATTTACAGTTCTGAGGAGCAGGGTTATGAGGTGGTGTTACCGTCTCAACCACCTACTGGTATTACCAAGTAAATGGCTATTTTAACAACAATTCCAACTAGGAACATAGAAATATGAGTGAGGCACAGAAAACAGCAGATTTCCACAGCTCATGTTCTTCATCTTTCCCATGGGTTTGTGGTGGACTGAAACTATTCATAGCTGTTTATCTAAAACAAAGGCTACCTGCCCCCCTTTGCATTGAGATAAAATCACCTTCTTAGAACAGCTCTGGTCAGTCACACTCTTCATTATTCCCTGACCTTCAGGGGAAAATTGCCCTTGCCCATCTCCACTGAGCCTTCTTCCATTTTAGGTGTTTATTGCTCAGTCACAACCTTCAAATTTCTTTTGAGTGTAACTCTGATATTCCAAGTCTGGATATATGGAGACTGTGCATTCAAACCTTCATGGCTTAGCAGACTAGCATTTCCCAGCTCTTTATTGCTAAGGGATTTTTTTGCTAGTTTATTTCTAAACACATTGTTTTATTATATATGTATTTAGGTGGTGGCACATTTATATTGAGCTAATTGTGTAAGTTGAAAACTTTTTCAATTCTTCTGAAAGCTGCTCTGAAAAAATTGTTATCCTGAGTAAAAGAAGAACAACTGCTCACCTGGGAATCTATTCCCTTGCTATGCCTTTCCCCTCCAGTTTAAAGGAGAAGTAAAAAAGAAAAAAAAAAAAAAAAAAAAAAAAGATTGGCCTTTCAACTACTTACATAAAATTTTACAGGGGTGGTTTCAACTTGTATGTAATCAGTGTGATTTTTAGGTTTTATTAAATATTAGTTTTATAACTTCTACTGTTATTTTTATTGTTCTCATTGTACATGCCAAACTTAGTACTGCTGTGTCATAGAATCATAGAATCATAGAA
>JMFS01112840.1:0-11876 GCA_000699545.1 Podiceps cristatus | reverse complement strand
CACCCCCACCTCCACCCCCCCACCCCGAAAAATCTGGGGGTAGTATCAAAAGACTTATTTTAATAACATGCTACAGGCTGTTCCTAGAAACCAAAACCCAAGTTTCAGGATAGGCATTATTCTTGATGAGCAGCATGACATTTTGGTAATGTTCTTGCCTTTCTCTTTAAAACAAAAGAGAGCATAAAGCAACAGAAAACTTAGGTTACCAAAAGAAGAGAATCTTTGGCTTTCATAGATACATTCACTAGACTGTCAAATGATGATGGATAGCAGGCAACTAAGATAAATTAGCACCCTGTCAGCCCTGAATAGCCAGGCAAACTAGCTTTCATCCAGGTCTGTATTACTTTCCCATATGTGTACGGTCCAACTGGGTAATCCATTTGGAGATATCAAGGATTTTCTTTCATGTGCCCAAATTATAGCATTCTATGGTGTTTTCAGGTGCACACAACAGTTACTAAATCTCATCACAAGAGTTTACTGAGAGTACTAAAAGTCCTAATTCTTGCTGGAACTGACGTTTTGAGATTTGTAGTGAGGTTCATTATTACAGAAGTAAGGTTATTATAGAACACCAGAAGGACATGATGGTAAAATACGCATGATGGTAAAATACCCATGTTTTTGAGTTATGCAGGAACTGTGAAGCTGTTTGTGAATGGATGTACCTTCAAAACAGACAATAAAAATATACAGAGAATAATACAGAGGATTAGAACTAATGCATTTTTCAGGTGAAAGAGCAAGGTGCTTATGTTTTTTGTATACATTTGGTTGAAAAAATGGTATTTTTCAGAGGTTTTTGGCAGAACATTATTTTGCCAGATCTAACATAGTGGCATAGAAAAGCAATTGGAAGATTGTCTTGATTTGTCCAGTAGTCTGCTGTGGGAAGACAGCTGAAGGAATCCAAGGGATAAATTTGGGATTGGCCCTTCTGTGTGTTCAGTGAGTACTCTCTTCCCCCTGTGCCAACCCAGGCATAGGCAGAATGAAATATGTAGTCTTCTGTAGGTAGTATAAAGCTCCTAACTGTGCTGTCAGCATGTTGCCTTATATGGCCTTACCCCACTCAGAATCTGTTGTTTCCTCTGAGAGGTTCTTAGATGGCAGAGTATCTGCATGTAATTAAGAAACAAAAAAGTAGTGTTTACGTAAAGTCTCATGTTCATGAGACTCTCAAACCTAGCATAAGCTTATTTAAGCTGAGCAGAGGTGTTAGAAAACATGGAAGTTAAAAGAATAGAAAACAAAATAGGACAATGGAGGGAGGGGGGAATTCAATAATATTAAAATAAAAAGACTGCACTGGGCAAGTTTTCCCCAGATTGCCTCCCTTTAATATTAAATTACTGTTTTCTGGCAGGATCATCTGCAAAACTCTGATTTTGTTTCTTCTTCTGTTCATAGTCTGATAATTGAGGCTGAATTCCCTCGTCTTTAATATGCCATATATTCTCCACCTGGCAAAGGACTCAGACAGATACAGATAAATACCCTGTAGACATACAGACAGAGAAACTGCTGTAATTGCTTTCATAATGACTCTCAGACATCAAAGGAAGGCAAATAATGGTATTTAACACTGTTTCCATTCTTTAGCTGAAATGTAATTTTATAGAGTTATTGTCAGGCAGTACAGTGAATGTACAAGTGCAACTGTCATAGTCTACTCATATTAATTAAGCTGCCCACAAGAGGTCCAGGATAGTAATGGCAAAGTTCTCCTCATTTCAGATGGTCTGATATTCAGACAGAACCATAAGTACAATAGCTTGATTAACATAGTTGCTTAGATCAGGTTTTCCCTAGGAGTATGTCAATTGGCATTTTGAAGAATCAATTAATTAGCACTCCAAATAATCCATTCTTGGGTTAATGAAAGTATTTTGTACAGCTGCAAAAACTTACATGAATTAAAATCCAAGCCTTTCCAAAGTGCTAAGGTGGAAGACTTGTAATTTGGAGAATGCTGTGTACTCCATGGACAACTTCATAATAAAAAGTTATTAAAAGAAATTCAGTTGACCAGAGTTTATCCAATAGCTGAACTTGTTTTGATTTGTTTGTTTATGTTTCAGAAGAGAAGGGTATTCCAGGGCATATAACAGTGGAATAGAAAGTAGAACTTTACTATGCAATAATATGATTAAAATAAAAGGTTAATTAGGGTAACCAAATATCAACGTTTTGCCTAATATTACATACCACTTCAGAAGTTAGATCTTGACGATAATTTAGTTGATTTAGATTCTGCAAAGCTTCACTTGTATAAATAGTCAGTCTAAACCCATGTGATTGCTTTCACTGAGGTCACTGAATTTTTGTTGGTAGCCCAGAAGGCTTTGAAATTAATGGAAGTGCTTACCCAAACAAAATTCTTCATGTAAGGGAACCTTCAGAAATAGGCTTCTACTTTCAGCTCCCCTGACATTGAGATTTGAATCCTGTGCAGATGGAAATGGCAAATTGGAGGGAAGATTTTTTTTTTTTAAATTACAGCTATGAAAACATAGCATTTCTTGAAAGACGCTTGACCTTCATTGTAAGATTTTATGTTATATTTTAAACTCTTAAAAGTTATAGATCATTTTCAGTATTTTCTGTCACATGCTTTTTCTGGTTTTTTTTGAAGGTAATATATCACTTTTTGCTCTTGATGTTCTTGTTAGTGATGTGCCAAGGTAGAGGGCTTACATGAAACTGCAAGCTTGTTTTCTATCAGGCTGGCTATATGTAAATCCAGACTCAACCCACCCCAGGCATCATTCTTTCTGAAAATCAAGGTATATTGCCATACCAAAAAGTGTGGTAATTTTAGTAAGCCATTACATATCATTCCATAAAATACCAGAGCATAAATACTAGAACGAGTTTATACTATCTATGCTAATACTAGAAATGATCTTATTTTCCTTATTGTCCTTAGTGCTTGATCTCTAGCTAGGCCTTTTTAGACAACTTGAAAGGTCTATAATCTGACGAGTTAGATGTTTAATAGTTTTTGTAGCCACCAGAATTGGGTGAATTTCATCCAAAATCAATGATTACTGCATTGAAAAAAAGTAGAGATGAAATACCAACGGACTCATTTCTCCTTTGCCAATGGGAGTATAATTCTACCATATCTTCTGATCTTAATAGATCTGCAGCTCAAATAGCTGCTCCAAGCTTTGGTTAGGCTTTAACAGAACAATTGATCATAAAACACTGTTTAGCAAATTGTAATCTAGTTCATTTAGGGGCATTGAGTGAGAAGGTCATTTGGTATCATCATGTTGTATCAAAAACCTGAAATGCCACTAGATTAAGCTCTATCTATATGCAAAAAATTGAAAACTTACAATGCTGCAGTGATCAGAAATACATAAAGAGGGTGACACTGTGGAAAAAGGCAATAGACTGCGACTCAGTTGAGCTGGATTCATTTCTGATCCGCAAGAGATCTTCTGCATGTGTCACTATGCCTCGGCTTCCCATCTTTGAAGTAAAAATAAATCTTTTTGGTCTTTTTGTCTGTTTAAAACCTGATAGTTTCTACAAGAGCAATTTGTAATAAAAATACCTAGAATACCCAGTATATGTTAATCTGGTGATTTAGAAGCACGTGTATAACAAAACCCTGAATTTTTTGAGGTTCAGTTAATTTTACCAAGGGAAAGATCACTGGCATGCTGTAAATAATTTAGCTGTATGCTAAATAAAATGAAATATAATGTAATTTTATTTATACATTCACTTCCCTTTCCATGGGTGGATTTGGGAGCTAAACAATGCTGTACAAGTAATTGAAAACAGAATTATAAACAGTAAAAGAAGTCTGAGTATTCTCAACATATATTTCCCATGTTGGAAATATAGCTTGTTTTCCAGCTTTCTAGAAAGGCTGTTATGTTACTGATGTTCTAAATCTTCCTTTTGCTATTGCCAGCGCTTAGGAAACTGGTTAGGGTCTATTTGTTCCACATTTGTAGGTCCCTTTTGTTTTAAATGCCTAACTCTAAAGTTAGTTGTCAGAGCTTATTATGGACTTACGCCAGAAGTGAGATCTTCCTTATTTTGCTAATCAGCTTCCTCCATATCTGCATGCTCATTTTCTGATATCTGATGAGGCGACAAGGTCATTGGACGTACAAGTACTTATTTAAAAACCGACATGAGAGTGAGATAGAGGTTAGTTGGGTCTATCAGAGCTGTCAATCAATTAATGAAAATTATTGAGCAAGGACACCGTGGGGGAAGCGAACAGAAGGAATGAAAATGACCATGGAGATGCAACATAGGGAAAATGACAGAACTGACTAAATGTGCTCACATGAGTACTAAAACCAGACATGCTCACATAGCAAATGAAAGACAGCACCGGGAGACACTAGGGCAAAAATATATGCCATTATATGGACCAAAAGACTGACAGATTACTTCAGTCTTTTGTCCAAAAGCACATTGAATGCTGCATTTGCCAAGTAAAGAATAAAGTTGAGCAGTCCCCGATGCATTCTGAATGGCTTTTGTTAAGGTTCTACAGACTTACTGCAAATTTGTAGTATGTAAAAATGAAATGTCTAGGGCTAGGCTAGAGTTTGCTGCTATGGTCTGGAATTTGAAATTAGTCAAGGGGATATAGAATAGATTCCTACCTGTAAATAAACTGCAGATATAAATAGCAAAATAGGGCAGCACTGACAGAGCCTCACAAAAGCTCACTTAAAAGCTGCACTATCACTACAGTACACGGTGTACTGGCACAAGACAAGAGTATACTGTTTATCAGTACAAAAAAGAAATAATTTATAACTTGATCCTTGGGGGGAAAATGAAGAAATAAAAAATAGACAAAAAAAGAAACAAGAGAGGAGAAAAATTGCCAATATGTTTGTGTGAATGAAAGATAGTGAGGGGAAAAATGAAAAGAGAGCGAAGTCAGAAGCAGGGAGATACTGACACCAAATCTCTGCAAAGCGTTCAAAATTCTCCAGCTGCCACGCTTTTAATTTGCTACCATTCTAATTAAAATGCAAATTAAATTTATAATTAGCATCAGCGCTTTCTAAAGAAACCTCCTTGTGTGCAGCACAAACATATGGGACGATGGTATAGTGTAAAGTTTGTAAAAACAGAAGGAGAGACACAAATGGAAGGACAGAAATGTTGCTACCAAATAAGTTCTTGAGTAGGAGGGGGCAGGGGACAAAACGGGAGACATAGTGGATTTTAAGGGATGGAATTGGGTAAGTGTCCCGGTGTAACAAAGAGATTGCTGAATATGAAAGATCTGTCTGGGAGTTACTTTTTGTTGAATCAGGTGTCAGAGGTCATGCTGCATGTCATTGGTGTTGTATAGAGCATGCCAAAAAGGCATAAAGGGTCACAGCTTCTAATCAAAAAGTCTATGACCAAAAATGAACCGCTGCTTGCTTCCAGATAATTAATTTAAAAATTGATGGGAAACAAAGTACTAAAATCACATCATGATTTGAGCACATATACCATTTTAAAGCTTGCCACTTCCCATGTGAGAATCAAACCAGAAAAGCTAGAGTCAATGACATGGAACATGCAGGATCTTTGTGCCTTGATTTGTCTATGTAGATCTGGTGAATTTCATTGTAGGAGCTTTTATTTTTTTTTTTTTTTTTTTAACTTGATCTAAAGTAATTTTACTTCATAGCTGATGTGGAATAAAAGTTGGAAACAATCAGAAAATAGTCAAACATTTTGAAATGAAGTGCTCTGGTTAAATGTGTTTCAGCATTTACAAAACTGTTTTAGTGGGAAAACCAGTTGTATTCATTTATATTTGCAATTGTCCCTTTAAGATTTGCATGTAAAACTTGCGCCGCCAATACCTTTGCAACACCCAATCAAAGAGAAAAATGGTGTCATGTGATATACCAAACACATCACCACTGAGACACTGTCCCAAATTAAAATGTTAATTAGAACAAACTGTGGCATACATGCTCTATTTTTTGTGACTATGATTATTATTCCATTTGCAGAAAGCTTGTGGCTATTTCATGAGTAGCAAAAGCAGCTGCATTAATCTGATAAATGATTTGTTGCAAATTTTTCCTTCATCTCTATCGAGAATGCAGTTGGGTGCTAGTGCTTTTCTCTTGCTACTTTCACTGTATATTAAGCAGCTAATGTGGTATTAAAGGTTTGATAAAACTACTAAGGACCAAATTGGCTTCATTATAATAGTGTTTGGTTGTAGGGGTCTCTTTGAGTTCTCAGGGGAAGGAAGGGGAATAAAACAAGTCTGATCTTAAAAGCAGTAATTTATTTATTTTTCTACTAAGGAACGTTGCAAAAGCTTGAGTGCTGTTAATATTCTGGGAACTCCATTAACCAGGCTCTTCGTCAGATATTTTAAAATTTGAGTGTAACAGGAATGAATATTGCATAGCTATGTGTTAAACTGTTACAAAACTGATGTAAAGCAGGATTGTAGGAATATTTTTATAAGTCATAAAGTCAATTAAAAATGATAAACCTATAATATTGTCATTGTGATAGTACAAAAATTCATTTTGCATATGGTCTCTTGGGCATGCAGTCACATTGTGACAAATAATTTTTACTGTTGAAATTCACTAGAATGGCTTTAATTTATTTTTAGGTGGGATGAGAAGGAAGTGTTCTGTTCCAGTGTCCAAGCTGGCATGTGCTGGCAGTGGTCTGTTGGCATTAGTGGATCACATCTGCTAGAAGTTAGCCTCTTTATCTTTTAATAAAGATTAAGAAACCACACATTATCCCACTTATTTTAATAAATATTTAAAAGCATGTCTAAGAATAACCAAATGTGTAATGTCTGCGGAATAAAGGTGTACTTTAACAATGTAATGTATATCCTGTGAGCAAGCACACAGCAGCTCCATTCTTTATTCACCATCAGTTCAATTTTTGGAAGTTCTAAATACTTACAACTCTGACTCCACTGAAATTCTTATTGATTAACTCTGGAAATCTGGCTGTGGATTCCACAGTCTTTATGGATGATATCATTATGTCCTCTTCCGTATCAGCATATGTCTATCGAAAGTGCTAAGGAATTGTGATAACTGAAATAAGGGAGAGGGCAGCATGTCGAATAGCGATGAGAAAGAATACATCATAGTGGTATGACGTTTCTGGGAGAAGTTATTTGGGACTTTATGGATTACATAGAATCTACAAAAACTTGAATGGGTTCTAGATACAGATTTGTGGTATTGTACGCATGCATTGTTGTTACTGTTAGTCGGCAGAGTCTGGAGGATGCATTCTTTAACTGCTGCTCCTGTATGTAGCCCAGATGACTGCAGGCGAGCTGCTTGTGGTGAAACCCTGAAGTCAGGTGTTCAGAAGATACTGCAGATTTAGGTAAACAAAATTGGTCTGAGCACGGGGCCTGAAGCTGGGGTAGTGACCACTTGCCCTTTAACCTAAATTTAAGCAGTTATTTGAGACACTTAGGAACAAAATTTCCTTTTGTTCTATGATGACTAGAGATGGGGGGAAAACCTCTAGAGAGAAGCTCTGCATACATAAGAGGTGAATTGTGGAAATACTTTCTTTTTGATTGGGGATCTAACTTCAGATAAGTGGAATCCAAAACACAACACTTCAGCAGTTCCGCAAAATTGTATGTTACCTAAAATCTACGCTTTGGAAAGAACTTTGGCCTGCATTGTACAGCTTTGCAAACAGATATTTTAAAATAACTCATTGGTTTTATAGAAACTGACAACAGGAAATTGAAGTGTTTTCTAAAACCAAATAATTCTACCAGCACCATGATTTGGGAAGCATTGTCTTCTGCACAGAATTTGAGTTCCGGGTATTTGAGAAGGGAGGCAATGAGCCTAAATAAAATCTTCTGTTCGACAGACAAAGGGTGAAAAACAAAAAGGCATAAAAGGATTGCTTTGTGTAATTTTTAATTGTTGTCCTTTTCTTATTCAGTAAATGAAGTCACCTTTGTAGTGGTTTCATGAACCGCTGGGTAATCAAAATTATTATGCTGCCACCTGTTGTCCGTTAATTATTCCGAGAAGATACTCATAAATCATAACACTGGACAATAAATCAAACTGTCAGGACCCAGGTCAAAGGTTATGCATGAAAAGTTATAGGTCACCAACAGGGTGTGAAAGATCAGGGTTGCGGAGCATCACTCATTGTCAAGTAATGTTGGGAGAAGTGCCACTGGAACAAAAGAAAAACTAAAGTACAGAAGAATTCAGGCCCAAAGATAGGCTCCAAGCTCACGCACAAAAGGAATCAAATTGACATGTCATTACACTGAGGATCTGACAACCAGCAAGATTGTCTGGCAATGCCCTGACTCAAATACTTTTGTCTCAACTGATCCTTGTTGCAAGTCAAGGCTTCTTTTGAAATGTTTCATGTATCTGGGCCAGATTCTGTTCCTGCAAGAAGTCAATGAGTGTCTTGGCCTCTGTGTATTTGGAATTTAAAGCAGTGTTAACTTCTTTTGCGCTCACTGAAGAAGCATCGGAGAGTCTGTATTTGCCAGGGCTAAAATTCATGAGCCTCTTCTCAAGTCTGAGTGATTGGGTATCCAGGGTTTGTCCTGTTTGGGATGAATTAATTCCCTAGCAGAAAATGTTACAAAGGAGTATTTATTCCAACCTGCAGTCAGGCCTACTTACCTCTCTGAGAAGGCATAAGCAGATAGGCTACAACTACCTTTCCTTAAGCCAAGATAGTGGACTTCACACTGGTTCTGACTCAGTCTCCACAGAAGAAATAATGCCAGGGAAGCCTCTCCTGCAGATCTGTGCTCGTGTCAGGAGATTTCTGAGAAAAGATAAAGGAATGCATACCATCTGATGTAGTTTCTCTGAACTAATTCCTTTCTTGCCCTTTCTTTCTGTTACTCCAGCCTCGCTTATCCTAGAAGGCTATCCATTCCCTGTGTTCTGGGTGGTATAGATGGACCTCAGAATGAAGTGGCACTCACAAAGCAGGGAGTGCACTTGCTCTGCACCTTCTCTCTTCACCTCAGGTTTTAACAGGTGTTTGCAATGCCAAAATCCATCAGCCTGCCCCTGTGCTCATGTCAGCATTACTTACAGGTGGGGGAAAAGTAAATTTCCTCCCCCCAAAGAGAGGTGGGATAGCAGTATGGTGCTCAGGTCTGTCTGTACTTTCCTATCGAGTCCTCCTGGAGGGAAGGTATTATTGGAGGACTTTGAATTGGATTCTGGAATAACGGGGGAATTCAGATTTTTTTTTTTTTTTTTATATTAAAAATAAAAGGTTTCAGCACAGGTGCATAGCATGCTGGCATGCTCTGAAGATATGTTCTATGGTTTGTATTTGCTCTTAAAAACTTCAGTTCACATGCTTTAACTTACTTATACTGAATTGCATGTATTTAAAATAGTATTAATTACTTGAAAGCAAATAAGCACTCAGAGGAAGTTGCTAATTTAAAACCTGGCTAGAGGTAATTTTTTTCTGATGTGAAAGAAGTGACTTTAGGAGTAGAAAAAAAACAAAACCAAAACATTCGGAAAAAAAAAAACACAAACCCAAAAATGAATTAAAAAAACCCAACCCAACCAACCCCCAAAACCCAACACAAACCCCCACCCAGTAATGAAAAGGCTGCTGGAAGCAGTTCTGTGCTATAGTAGTGCGATGTACTGTCTGCTGCCTGCTGGTTGGGTTAACTTGCTGTTAGGATCATGTGCTGCAGGATTTGCAGCTAATGAGCAAGCAAATTTAAATTAAAAGCATGATTTATTTCCAGGAAGTATTATTATTTGGGTTTATTTTAATTGGGTGTTTAGGCAGGCGCAGATAACCTGGACTTTGTTTCGTTTGTGGTGTTTAATGAAAAAATAAAAAATAATTCAAACCCAACAATACTGTTAGGTTCAGCATTGGTCTTGATAACTCTAAAAGCTCAAACCTGGATGAATCTTCCTTGTCATTCTGAGGAAGTGACTGAATAGCTGAGACATGGGTCTTGCCTAAATAGAGAAAAACTTGCTTGTAAATTAGAAGCAATTGAGGTTTTGATTAGATCTGTTCATTTCCCTTTGGTCCAGGTTCCTGAACATTTATATAAGTGGAGTTCAAAGAAATGGCCGTGAGCAGTAATTTTTTTTTTTTTTTTTTTTTTTTAAGCCTTTTAGAAAGATGCAGAATTCATTGATGATGAATAAATTTATGATGTAGAACTTTAGAACTATTAAAATCAGTTGGGGCTCTGACTTTGTGTTTTACCCTCGATTTTTATTTATGGGCAAGAAAAAATAAATATTTTACAAGGAGCGTGTGCTTTTTTTTTTTTTTTTTTTTAAATTTTCCTTCCTTTTGAAACACAGAACGAGCTTCAATTCATGAAAGCCACTAGAAACTTTGTTGTTGGTTGGTTTTATATTAGATGCACTGGTTGTGGACAGCAGTGTTAAAAACTCTGAAAGGAAAATTTATTTGCATTGAAGGAGGGAGATTTTGTTTTCTGTTCAGAGAAACAAACACTTGTGACTTAGCTGAACTATGATATTTACTCTTATGAAGTTTTTATTGCTCAGTACCTGCTGTAGACATTTTGAGGAAGAACTGATGTAGTCTATCAAGAAGGAAATTTATTTGAAGATTTGTAATTACAGTAAATTGTTAAAACCTATGATATGTACAGAGATATTCCACAAAAAGGGGAACTGAAACAGTGCCCAATATGTTCTTTATAACAGTTTTGCTAATTATATTAATGTTTTGAAGAACCAAGCACTGTATGTATGTGTGAACTACCCAAAATGTGTCAGTTGTTAGCCTGTGGAGGAGCATGCGTTGCCACCCTCTTGCGACTTTCTTTTTTCACTATTATACTAGATTTCCTAGTAATCTTCTATGAATCAAAGGAGGGTCTGGCCTGAACATACAAACAGGAGGGGAATCAACTTTTTAAAAGGGTAGATAGTGACAGGACAAGGGGGAATGGACTAAAGCTGAAGGAGGGAAGGTTTAAATTAGATATTAGGGGGGAAGTTTTTTACAGAGAGGGTGGTGAGGGGCTGGAACAGGCTGCCCAGAGAAGTGGTGGATGCCCCATGCCTGGAGGTGTTCAAGGCCAGGTTGGATGGGGCCCTGGCCAACCTCGGTGTGGCGCTGGGTGTCCCTGCCTGTGGCAGGGGGGTTGGAACTCTGTGATCCTTGGGGTCCCTTCCAACCCAGACCATTCTGTGATTCTGTGAAGTTTCCAACAAGCCCAATTGTTAGCACAGTGTATAAAATATCTGCTAAATAATCTCTGCATGTTCTAATGTGTGGAAAGAACACTGAAACATTAGTTGATTCTTCTTATTTTATCAGTTTGGCAGGATCTTGGATATCATTTAATGAAATTTTATATGCGTGTTAGTTGTTGATGAAATGCAGGAAAACAGCCAGTGAATAATGTAATGTTTGTAGGAACGTTCTCTGCTGGTAGGCATAAAACTGCAGAGAAACTTCCAGGCAGCTTTACAAGAGGAGAGAATGTAACCCCTTTATGTGGAGAGTCTGGAAGAGGCCAGACCAGACCCAAAACGTGGGGAAAGGATCAGGCATGTATAGATTAAGGGTACCCCTGTGTTTAGTTGACAGCATCCCCGTGGTGCCTTTCGGCCTGTGGACCTCTGCACACCTGGATTTCCAGGGTACACAGGACTGCAAAATAAACCCTGCAATTATTCTCTGTATCTTTTGGTTTTGAGCAATTATCATATGAATGTGTGAACTCTGCAAAGAATAGGAAAGCTGAGTGCAGGTCCATGGTTATCAAAATAGTTATGAACTTTCTATTCTGAAAGTGAGATTTTACTTCTTGTGTGTTACAGGTTTTTTTTTTTTTCTTTCTATCT
>JMFS01112839.1:0-26423 GCA_000699545.1 Podiceps cristatus | reverse complement strand
AAGGCAGCGGCCGTCCCTCGGCTGCGCGGTCGCGCTTGGCTCCAGGTGCGCTGTGCGGGAGCGCCGGGGCGCAGCAGCGGTTTATCCCATCGCCGTGACCCAGCTTAGCGTTACCGGTGGTGGCCCCGGAGACGTGGCAATATCCAGGCAGACTTGACCCCCTTTTCCCTTAATTGCCGTGTTTACTCTCTCCGTTAGATTGCGTCTGCACTGCAGTCTTTTAAACACTCGTTAACTGCCAGCATCCCCTTAACCTGGTTTATACATCAGGGAAGTGAACACGTGAAACAGGCCTTGGTTCGTGTGTATGGGTTATTTAGACGGAAGGTAAGCACGTTTCCAAGCGTGAAGGAATCAGTAATTCCTCCCTGTCTTTATTGCAAATGCCTATTTTGGGCTACCAGAACTTACCCAAATTCTTTTCAATTTTGCTCTACAAGCTGCATGTTGCAATTGAATACCATTGCTATGATACAAGTGGTGTGACAACAAATTCTGTACTGTTCTCTCTTCAGCTTCGTTGTGCTTGAGTTTGTTGTTTTCTCTCCTCCTTTCTTCTTTGCTGTTTCTGACCGAAGCCTCCTACACTTAAAAAGCCCCAGCTTCCCTTTGAAGAGCTCCATCCTTGTGGCTGACAAGTTTAACGAACCTGAAAAGCAAGACTTAGGTGCACAAGCCCTTCTTAAGGATGCCTGGATGATGGTCTACCTAAAGCCTTGAAGGTTAAAGTGCTGTCAGAGTCAAGAGTTTTTTATGAGAAATCAGACAGGCAAAAGAGAACAGGACGGATGCGTTTCTGGTGATGAGGTTGTTATGAAGTTAGTTCTTGCGTTCTAGATTAATTACATTTCTTTTGAAGGACATTATGCTTGTTCACAAGGTTAAGTGCTAGTAATATGGCCTGTAGGATAGCTTGATGGGTCAACAAAACTGGCTGTAAGAGACTGTGCCCAGTCTTGAGAATTATGCTGGGCTACCCTTGAAAGTGGCTAAGTCAAGGGAAAGTACCTGAAGTCTGGAGGATCGCCATCAGTCCTACTGTATCCCTTTCTTAAAGTGTGCCATTTACTTAAGTCACCTTATAAATTACACACATAGGGCTGCCTCACAGTCCTGTTCTTGCAGCCATCGTAAGCACTGCTGGTACAATGTGGCAAAGCATGAAAATTGCAGGTAACCCACTTATTAATGAAATACCTGGAGGACTGTGCTCTCCTCACCAGGAATGGCTGAGAGGCAGGGAACAGTAGAGGCTGCATATGCATACTGCTGGCACTGGGGTGAAGGGATCTCGTCATTCCCCCGTGACTCCGTGTATATATTGAAAAAGAGAACCTGAGCTTCATAGTGCTCCACGGGTAAAGGCTTGGGAGGTAAAAACCCAGCACCTTGGCACATCTGGAGAAACAAATGGAGCCTGTCTGCTGCTTTGTTGGCAGCCCAGGACAGCACCCGCTGCCAGCACCAGTACCGTTGCTCAGTGGGCTTTCATCCCTTGAACAGTTTATCCTCCCCAGAAATGCTGGGGTTGTTTGGAAGCAGTGTGGCTTAAAGGTATTTTTAAGGCATAAAATATTCTGAACACATTCAAATTCCTGTTACTCTTTTGAAGAGGCCAAAAAATGAAAGGTATTAATGCATATTTATTTACACGATGCATGTTGTGGAGCCAAGTCATGACTTTGAATGCAGAAGATACTGTGACAATTACAGTGCTTCCCACGTTATTGTCACACTGCAAAAATGGCACCACTCCACACAGTTATTACGAGAATATAAAGCAAAGCATTTATGCATACTGCTCATCAGCAGTTGTATTGCTTTACATGCATTAGACGTGAAAGTTCAACGTGTAAAGTCATGTACTCAGACCTAATCAAACACCATGTACTTCATACATTAATTTGTTTAACCTGTAACAAATGTGTTACAACAGGATCTTACTCCTCCTACACCTTATGGAAATAATGGAAACAACTAAAGCAGGATTATGAATTACTTGAAAATAGTCTTGAAACTTTTTTTTTAATTACAGTAAAAAACCCAAACCAAACCCCCAGCCCCAAATAATCTGGATCGAGACTCTCCTTGTAATTCACATCTCCCAAGCTCTGGGTTTTGTTTCAGCTGTCACACTCCTGACTGCCTTTGGACTTTGCCAAACACTGCCCAGGCCAACTTGGAACAACACATTTCATATTGTTTCACATGATTTAGGTTGGGGTTTCTTTGCGTGCATGATGCCCTTACTCTGGCCACAACACCTAATGCAACAGTGCCAACAGTGATCCAAAAAACAGGAATGAAACTCATTTGTCATTACAGAGGCTGGAAGCCTTCTACCAGTATCACCTGAAACAGCCTTTCAGTGACCTCAATCACTTTAGTGACTCCAAACTCACAGGAGTCACGTATGGTTCCACCTCTGCGCCTTCAGCTCCTCTCTATCTGGTATTTTAATCAGCCCATTGGCCCACACAGCTGGGCAGACACCAGTACGCTCACATACCACACCGAAGTGCCCCCCGGGAGGTGCTGGGGGGCACTCCCTCCCACCGGCGTGGAGGCACTCAGATCCTAACCGCAATGTACGGCTTTGTAGTCATTGCTGGGAGATTAAATCCAGGTGTTGCAGACATCCCCTTCCATGCAAGGTGTTGGTTCGTTCATAAAATGTGGTGTATGGTAAAAGCTGCAGATGCAAACAAATCAATCTGAACGTTGGAAGCATATCAAGAGTGCCCTCAAAGGCAGACCGATAAAACACACAGAGCTGCACGAACAAATCTGCAACCTGCTGAAAATAGGGATGTAAACAAGTCAGGGAAGTGGTCAAAATAGTAACCCCAAATGAAAAACAGAGAAACAAGGGTCAAAGAGGTTTAACTAAGTTCATAGGCCCAAATCCCACTGTACGGCTATCAAAACAGCTAATACTTAGGGAGTTTTGTTGTACTGAGGACTGAAATTTTATGAGTAGAACCACTCACTGCTCATAGTAATATATATGAAAAATGTCCCATTAAAAATAACAGTAATAATAGCAAACCTTATGGAAAATGACTGTGCTCCAAGTAGCTTCAAATATGTTCTTGTCTTGTTCCAAAATTAAATTAATGCAAAGCAGCACACATAAATGAGCACTGTACTGCCTGAAATTGGTTTTTTTACCCACAGTTGTTGAAAGCAATATTGAAAGTCGAAAGACTAAGATTCTGGGAGTCTAATCTAAACATTAAATTATGCTCCAGGCTATTTCACTGCATTGCTCATCTCTCCCCTGCAGAGTGAGTTTGTTTTGGTTGTTTATGGGGTGTTCAACATCAACAAGAGAAAAGGACATGTAAAAAAATAGGACAAATATAATAGAATTTGCTTCACACAAAACCTGTAAGATCCTAGTAAATATTCCAGAATATCTGGGGGGATTTGAGGAGGCAAGCAGATTGAAATAAGGTATTAAGATTAAAACAATAAAAAACAACAGATGGGACCTTGGACATAAATCAAACTACATGCGATAAGCAAAGACAACTTAAAACAAAATGCACTCCTGCCACGTTCTGTGATGTACAATCTTTAAGAAAAGTTGTCATATAAATAACATCCCGAGGCTCAGTGCCTCACTGGTGTTAAGATAACACATTTTTGACAAACAAACCCCATTCCGCAATGCCACGCTTAACTGCAGGCTTGAAAGATGTTTCCACTGCGCGTTCATGGCACGCATAATTACCTGGGAGAAGTGCAAGGTTAATTAATCTCTGTAGAAGCCAGTGCTAAGTTCACTTACATGTGACATGTTTGTCCATGCATACAGATAAATTTTCTGAACATACATTAAATGACAGCAGCAACACTAAGCAATAAGCTCGTCGTGAGTGTCCAGCTGCTGAAGGAGAGGGACAACTGGAGTCAAGCTTGGTTCACCACCATGAGTTCTCACCAGCTGAGAGTGACTGCAACTGTTCTTGGGTTCCGTTGAGGGAAGAGAATGAGCAGCAGAAAAGGCATGTTGTCCATCACACTTCTGAGTCTTTAGTTTCGCTAACATTGAGAGAAGTGGCCTAGTTCATTTAAAGAAGACAAGTTTAATCTCCCCCAGGTATCCTGCAAGAAAGATACTCACTGATAATTTGCAAATAATTCCTCCTCTCCAACAATAAAAGTTTCCTTCCTTTTAGGAAGCAAGTAATTTTTCTTTAAAATTATCTTCCAAAAACTTAATATTTTTAGCACGTATTTACAGAGCTTGAAAACACAATACAGAGATTTGTCTGTATTTGTGTTGCGTATGGAGATGTAATGTGTTCCTGTATTTCTAGTCCCAGGGCAGAAGAATGTGTACAAACTATAGAAGGAAACTTGATTTACCACCATTATACCCTGATTGCTCCTACAAGCCACCAGCACAGTATCTGTACTGTGAGTATAAAGGAACTATATGCTGTAAAATACTTATTTCAACTGTTAACATTATCAATTCATTTGATAAATTACTATTTCAATAATGTAGATTTTATGGCTGTATTGATGATAAACATCCTGTATATGTGATGAATAGGCACATAACTATAGAGACTCTTCACTCTATGCGAGAAGAGAGTATATACTGTAAGAGAATATGTAGAAGAGAGAGGAGAGTTTGCTCCTTCTCATTCAGGCCTACAATCTTGTTTTCCTCTGTTTGTTTTTATAAAATTTATAAAAGCTAAAGAGATTGTGAAGAGCATGTTGGCATGGCTTATTCATGCACTGAGAGGCTGTGACAAAATGATATTGCTTCTCTCTCCACATACATATACTAGCCCTGTAGTTGAACTGATTAACTTTAGCAGAGAGCGTGCGATGAAGTGGGAGTGTGGGATTCTGTGATTTGGGAAAACATTTACTTAGAAAGAATGGATCAAGCAGTGTTCTGAATCCTCCTTGCATTCAGCCGTGGGGGGCAGGGGAGCTTTTAACTACTTTGGCGACATCTCCGCCAGACGTCCGTTTGTCTCAGTTGTGCCATCCTGTCCTCATGCATTGCACCTTGTGCTCAGCTGGACTTTGCCTCCAGCGGAGCCAGAGAGCCATTACTGAGAGAGAGGACGTGGTCTCTGAGAAGATGAAGAAAGCAAAGCTGGGCAAAGGCCCAGGCGCCACTGCTGTTAGCAGCCAAGGCCTCATGCAATGCTCAGCCAGGGTGGGGGTCAGGCTCACTCTGCTCAGCAGGAGCATGCAGACGTCTCCCGCAGTCAAGGCTGGCATGGCTAGGCTGGTGCTTCAGAGTGGCAAGCCTGCAGGTTATCTCTTATCCTTGGAGCAGAGACCAGTAAATCCTTGGGCTAGGTCTACTTGGGGTCTTTCCAAAGGAGCCTTGACAGGCTGCCCGAAGCAGCGTGTTTGTGGAGGGGTGGTGGAAGGAAGGTAACGTGGACACTTGACCCCCACGTGTTGCCTGGCTTCCCTGAACAGGCTTGCAGCCTGCCTGGCAGCTCAGACAAACCCTTTGCCTGCAGGAGAAACCACAGCACGGCAGCTACCCTGAACGGCCGGCCGGCTATGCCCGTCTGCCCCAAGGAGCAGGGCCACAGCCTCAGCACACTCGCCTCGTGGCTGCACGCTGAGGAAAAACTCCATGTGCAAGAGCTGCTGCTCAGCTCTGCCCTGCGCCGGCAGGGAGCCAGCGCTCTGCCGGCTGGCATCCCACCAGGGGCGGATCATGAACCAACCTGCCCTTCCTCCTGCTTCCCCCTCTCCTTCCCTCCCCTAGCAGAGTTCAGCTCCTCTGCCTGCCTCCTGCACCCCAGCCCAAAACAGGGGAAGGCGTCCCGAGTCTGCAGCTGGCTGCTGTGGGCTTGCAACAGGAGAACCTGCGAGTACCTCCTGTGGCTGGCTGCTCTGCTCAAGCTAGCCCCGGGCCACAAACTAACCTCACTTCTTATGCACACAGTTCCACATGCAAATACATCACGATTCACTTACAGTCTCAGTTCATGGCTTATGTAAGCACATGGGAACTTCTGCTTGCCTGTGCCTTAAAAACACATTTCTGGCCCTCATGATCACAGGGTAAAGCTCAAACACATGATTTACTTGCGTTCTGGTTTTCCAGAAGCAGACAATAAATAAAATTAGCCTGCTTAATAGGGATTCTAAGCCAGCTGTTTCTGAGGCCTGATTCAGAATTTTTAATGGTTCTGCAAGAAAATTCTTGGCATGGCAACAGAAATGCAGGTTCCCAATAAATACTTTCCACCTCAGCAGAGATCCAGCAAGGCCTCCCTCCTGCAGGAGTTTCTCTGGCCACACAAACATGCCTTGGCTGCACCAGTAAAACTGATGCGTGCAGCAGCAACACCTGCCTCCTGGGCTACAGTCAGACCTACAACTCGCTGCAGTGATTTGTGTCAGATCTGATTTTTTAACTAATCCAGAGACCTGGAGGTGCTAGAAGTTATTCTTTGCAACATACCTGCAGGGCTCAATTATTACCTTTCCAACAAGAGGAAAGGTGGAGGGGGAGAGAGAGGGAGAAAGAGCCTGAGAAGGGGAGAGAGGGAAAAAGAGATTGAGAGAAGAGGTCTAATTTCAGTATTACAGCAGAATAATAAAATACCAGTTACTGCAAAAAATACAGACTAGCCGTCAGCAACAAAACCAGGAACAGAGCACAAACTAACCTCACTTCTTATGCACACAGTTCCACATGCAAATACATCACGATTCACTTACAGTCTCAGTACCCATGTACTTATGTACCTTATGAAAACCATATTTCTGGTCATTCTGATTAGGAAATCTGATAGCCCATGGCATGAACTTCTTGGAGACAAAGGCTGCACTAAGTGATAGGGGAAAGCAAAAACACCTGTACCATTCCTAGGAGCTGCTTGCAGGCCTGTTGCAAGCCCTGACACTAGTAAAATGAGCTGTACAACCTCTGTACCCACTATCCTTTCCCATTAGCACTCAGCATTTTTTTTGGAACAAGTAAACAGGGCCAAAGACAAGTGCTGAGTCCTACTGTGTTGCTGATGCCTGAAGTATCTCTGCCTTCCCTCCATGCTTTTTCCTCTTCCTCAAATCCACCGCATGCACTTGAGACACTGCTCACTGGCTTTTGCTCATCATCTGCCCCAAGCATACCTGCTCTGTGCAGGGTGTACGTCCTCATTCTCAAAAGGTTCTTGGACCGTGATAGAGGGTCTTGGGAAGCTCCTGTCCTTCCCATCAGGAGTTGAAATGCACCTGGATCGTGTGTTTCCAACCTTTCTCAGTGTTTGCATCCTTAACATATTTCCAGTGCCTATCTGAATCCCATCCAGAAATGCCGTTTGCTCAGACGCTGCATGGTAAGTGCAGACTTGCTTTCCTTAATCACCTTCCACAGATCACTCCTGACTGACAGGGCTGCTCCAGACTCTACCAGCTGTCCTCAGGCAGCATTATTTGTTGTCTTTGTAAAGGCGGCGTGAGTGATCCCCAAAGTATGATTTCGGCTCTGATCACCATTTGTGGATTTCTCACAGACTTCCCTTGTGGTACTGAAAGCTGAAAGAAGAAGGTCCCCTGACATAAATGCAGAAGACCCAAGTGTGCCATTTAAATTCTAGGAATCAAAACATTTCAACTCCTTGTTGGGTGGAGAATGACAACCTTTCAGGCTAACATGAAAAGCTGAAGTTACACAGATACAAACATTTTGGTACAGTCGAGTTTTCCTGCCTGTGGAAAATTAACCTTCTTATCCAATAGAACATGCTGGAGGTCACGGCAGTGAGCAGATGTCTATAATCTCCTGCACGTGGAGAATTTCCATAACATCAGAATTAGCAAGAAGTAAATGGGGGAAAAAAACCCTGAATGGAAACAAATGGAAGACTGACGTGGCTGCGTTCCACAAAGTACGTTCTGCAGCTGCATCACTGCTCTGGAACAAAGGGGAATATAATTATTGTTGTTTTACTTTCATTTCCCATTAGCAAAGCAAAAGCCAAGTAAAAGTGGTTGTTATTTCTGTGGGAGAGAGCTGGCCGAAGTGAGTATATGAGGTCACGCAGGGAAATCTATGGGGAGACTATTTTTACGCCCGAGTAGCTCACGCACCCAGTAAAAACATATCAGTATAATTCACTGGTAACACTTTGTTATTGCAGAGCTGAGTCAAGGATTCTTGGAGCGTGAGACTCAGCCGCACCTGCCGAGTAGGGCAGGACATGGCTGCTCTTGCTGTCGGCAAGGAGTGATAATTGCAGGGGGCGCGTCTACTTCTTCTGCCACGGCTGCCTCCCCTGCTCCCCGCCTTCCCCGGTAGCAGCAGCCCCTGCGTCCGGGTGCTCACGAAATGGAACAGGCGTGCGGGACCTCTTGTTATTTCTGTGTTGATCAGGTCAGCATCCCTCCCCGACTTGCTGCAGTGCACCACCTCCTCTCCCCTGCTCAAGGCAGGGCTGCCGCAGGGCAGGGCAGCAGGGGGATGGCCTGTTGTGCCACAGGGAAGTAGGAGCTTCATGTGTGTCCCGGCGCTCCTGGTGTCCCTGGCCCCCACTGACTCTCCCTGGCTACAACCTCGTGGGAAATCCGGGTTTCTTGGAGCTGTTCCTGGCAGGACTTCAGAGGTCTCAGGCTCTCACCAATGTCATTGAGATCCCTGGGGTCAAAGAGTTTTGTAGGCCTGTCCTTAAAAGCCCCACAGGTAGTAGTAAGACCTGGCTAGTAAGCCTCTCTTTCCTCTGAGCTGGTGTTGCTCAGCCATCTTGAGCCAATGGCAAGACACAGCATGTAAGCACAGTGCTCCCTTTCAGGGAGGGACCCTCTACTTGTCGGTAACTGCCCTAATCTCCCAATCCTTTTCTGAGGCAGAAACCCCCAAGGGAGCTGCAAATTGTCAGGCATTGGAACAGGCTGCCCAGGGAAGTGGTTGAATCTCCATCCCTAAAGGTGTTTAAAGAACGGATAGATGCGGTGCTTGAGGGCATGGTATGGATGGACTTGGCAGTGATGGGTTAACGGTTGGACTCATGACCTTAAGGGTCTTTTCCAACCTTGACAATTCTATGATTCTATGATTCAGCCTGGAACACGGAGCCTGCTCCTACCCACAGGGGAAATGAGGCTTGTCATGGTCCCTCCCTGTAGCCAGGGGTTTCGGGGTTCATTTGTGGGGCTGAGGTGATTTGCCATACAGGCAGGTGCTCAGTCCATACAGTACTTGCTTCCTCCTTGCTTATGACAGTAAGAAATGAAGCTCCTCATTCTGTCTCCCTTCCTTCTTTGCATTTTGAAGGTAGTTCTTTGGCCACAGAGGAAAAAGACTTGCATCACTTTCTTATTTGCTTGCGAAAATCATCACTGTGGGTAAAGAAAAATAAATTAACAAGAATTAAGTATGGAAATACAAAACACGAAGCAACTGAGATGCAGAATGGGTCCCACCAATCTGGGTATAATGAAAGGTGCTGGAACCAATGAGATCCCGCACTGCACTGCTTGGTGCTTTAATGTGTAAGGTACATGCTGCAGCACTGTAGGGCCTGGGATGCTTCTGCGATGGAGGTGGTGCTAATGTGGAGCCCCTTCCCAAGGCCAAGGCAAACCTGGGGACCCTGGGAGTGGAACTGAAGAGGAGTTCACCACTCTGGTGACACAGCATTGAGTTTAGCTGCAGTTTGAGTAAGACTTTGCCTCAAAGCTGCGGTGGCCATGGCCCAAGTGAGCTTGCAGTGTGGGGGTAGCACGATCCCAGCCAGCACAGAACCGAGTTCCCTCCATGTGCACAGGCAGAATGGCTGCCTCAGGCTCAGCTAGCGTTTGCGTGGCTAGAGAGGGGAAAGAAAGATAGGGCTTGTTTCTTGTTTAAAGGGAAGATTTAGAGTTTTCCTTCTGGTCAGGAAGGGACAGTGACTTAGTGGGGGTGATACTCAGTTCTTGGGACCATTTTGCATTTCCCTCTGTTCTCCACAGGGACAAGCATCTATGCCCTAAAGCCTCAGCATCCTACTGCCTGCCTTAGCGGCAGTCGGGCCGTGGAGCACCAACTCCCTCACACCAACGGTCACACCAGAGATGAGATCAAAGGAGCAGCGTCACCTGTGTAGGGGTACAGTGTATCTACCATTTGTATGGTGGTGATTCCAGTTAGTAGCTCAGCTTGAAGTTCCCCAGAACACGACTGAAGAAGGGAAACTAGAGGAAAACACCAGGAAGCAAACCAGAGGCGAGCGCAGTGGAGAAAAGACCCGTCTCCTCCCAGCACCTTATCTGCAGGAGGCACAGCGGGCAAGCTCCTGCGTCAGGCCAGTCAGCAGGGGAAATTTGCTTCTACTGACTTAATCCATCTCTTCTAGTTCTGCTGGACAGGACAGTGGCTCTGGGCTGGGAAAGCTCCTGCTCGTAAGACTGCCATGCCATTGTCCCCTCATGGTGGAAAGGGGAAAGAGCGCAATCGTTTGTGTGGGAAGGATAGGGGGTTGCTATTTTAATTCTTGTCCCACCTGCGAAGGTTGTTGCTCGCTGTGCCCTCCAGGAAGCCTGGCTGCCATCAGTCCTGCGCTCTTCCCAAGTACAGCACATCCAAAAGTGAAGAAGTATGCAGTTTAATGCCTTTCTCCTGTTTGCTTTTTTTCTGGTGCGTGGGTTTTGGTTTTTTGTTTTTCCCCTTTTCCTTTTGTTTTTCTGCATTTAAAGACTGAGCAGACAGGTGAGGTGTGCCAAGAGGCCACATAAGGCTGACTGCTTTGAAACACCTACAAAACGATTTAGTTGCAAATACAACCACCTTAACTGGCTGACGGGTGAGAACGGGCAAAAAAGCCAGCAAGAGGCACTGCACTAATGCAGCAAGGGCAAGCCCTAGTTATTTCAGATTGTCTGATAACAGTGCAGTGTGCGATCTGCCACACGCCAAAGGTGTCCGAGAGTCCTATTCAGCATGTGTAATGTAGTGTAATGAAGTAGCTCCTTATCCTTCAACCAACAACACACAGCTGCAGCAGGGGTTTTCCTCTCATTCCTGGGAGCACGTCTTATCACTCATGGCCAATAATAACCACGAAAGACCATGCTTTTTTGTCATTAATATGATCTTTAATAAATGGAATAATGCACCATTTTACAGCAAGCCTTTTCTTTTAGACCTAAAGAATAGCCTTTTAAATGTTCTCATCCAATGTCTCTGTATCAATACAATCTCTTTATTTAGGTTTATATATAACAAAGCAATTCTTACAAGTATTCATAGAAAACTCTGTAGTGGCTTTAACAATGTCAGCTTTCATAGTGGCATCCACAGATGATTAAAAAACCAAAAATTAGCTTTTTATTTCATACTCACACTGTTCCATGAAACAACTTATACAGCATAGCAAGGGTATTGGGCAGCTTATACAAAAGAAATAACTGAAAGCAATTATTTATAAATTCATACGTGATATTTCCTCGGTCATTTGAGAGAAAAAAAATACCCGTTAGCAAAAGGGTTCTGATGAGACTCCATATTCTAGGGTTTCTCCCCCTCTTCCCCAGAAAAGCTCGCTCAGAAAGTAATGCTCTCTTTACAGTCTTAACATAAGGAAAACGGCAGTTTCACATCTTATTTCAGCGTCTACAGAAGACCAAACCCTAGAAATCAGTCTTTAACATGTTCATTTTCCTTGTACACTGCATTTTGGGGGAAAATAATCAACAGCGATTGTAAAATATGACTCCAGCTTATATAAATGTGAATAGAGTACACTTTCCTCTGGAGACAAAAAGCAGACAAGAAACATTACATACAAACCTTTTAAAATACATTTCAACAGTGTGAAAGAGAGAGGAGAGTCACAAATCTGGAAATTCAAAAGTGACAAATGAAAGTCAGCTATAAAACTTGCCTGTTTCTTTGTTCTTGTGACTTTTTACAAGCTACAGAAACATTAACTATTTTCTTTCCTTTTGAATAAACAAGGTACAAGTGTGATACTTCATGATACAGTTCTGAAGCACAAAAAAAGTGAATCAAGTGCTCTAGAAATAAACCTCACGCGTTTTTGCTCCATCTTAAAAATAAGTGAATGAGCTACAAAAGTTGACTTTTGGGAGACCTTGAAACTAGGAAGTTATAAAGGCTAATTATTTCTGCTTTAAAAAATTTACCAGGCAAGATGCTATGCCCCTGATGGATGGATACTCCTGTAATATATGTGCAGAAGCCTGCAAGAACTTTGAAGAAATCTTCCTTACTGTGACAGTTACAGCGTCTGTTGAAGCATGACGTGTGCACTGAAGTTAACCAAACGCATGACTTGTAAATTTACACAATCGCTGATCAATAGGCTTTTAAAAATATCTGACTACTACATTATAAATTAATGTAACTCTGACTAGTTCCTGCTTATTATGCGCATATGTATATTAAACCACAGTGAAATAAATAGAAATGGCCATAAAAAGTAATTCATATTAGTAATGCACCACAGCAGGCATTCAATCAGACCTGCACAAAGCCCAGACCAACATTAAAGGGCTTTGGTGTAAATGAGGATTTATCTTGAAACCTCCCACCCCGCTGGTGCCATTCCACAATAACCACAGCTGCCCTGGTACTGGCCTGGCCTGACTGCCTGAACCGAGGCATCAGCTCGCACCCCGCAAGAGGTCAGTAGCCAGGGTTCGCCGCTGCAGTCCCCCATGCCACCTGAGCTTTCCCAGGGCTGATCCTCCCAAGAAATGGTTAAAGCCGCTGCCAGCAGCACCCAGCCCTCCTTGGCTCATGGTCAATGGCAGACTCCTCTGGTTTCAGCTCAAGCGGCACCGATTAGATGTTGATTTCCTCAGATACACCTCTGCCAGACATGACTCCCATTTCACTTCGCAGAGTGCCTAAATCTGTTACCTGCAGAAGTTCTGCCACCAATTTTAGTCAGTACAGAACAAACCTCAAAACGGGAAATCTGATTTGTTGCTATTTCACATCAAAACTGAACCTACTTGGTGGGGGGGCTGGGGGACAGCTGGATCAAAAAAGGGGTGTATTTCTACAAGCTACAGTTTTATATGACAATTTAGAAGACTAAAATGTAATTGGATTTAATGGACTGAAATACTATGTTTAAATGGCAACTATAGCTACTACATAAAAAGCCTTGTAAAAATTATCATGTATTAAGTATCTTAGGTTATATTTGAATTTTTAAGAGAGGTTCCTTAAGTGACGCAGCTTCAGATAAAGTTTGTCATGTGTATTCCCAGCTTTCTCTCTCTCTCTCTCATAAATCCATTCCACCTAAACAATGAGTGATAAGTCTGCCATGGGAGATCTGCGCTACTGGACCGTATGTCACAGTCTGGTCCTAATTTTACTGTGATGTACTAAAGGCAACTTAAAAATGGCATATGAAAAAGAACATTACACTTGCTACCAGTGCTACCATCTGTGAGCTACCAGTGCTACCATTCTGTGAGCTGTAGCTCACAGAATTTAATCCTGGAATTTATGCACAATATATATATGCATCTAAGTACAGAGTTTACATAAAAAAATATGTATTTGGCTTCACTGCAATATGTATAGCTTTTTCACTGAAGAAAGGCTTAGAAATGAAAAAAAAAATGATGAGCACATTAAAAAGAGGTTACTATATTTACCTGTTAAAATGGATAGTGGGAGACCAGACAGAAAAATTTAAATAATCCAAATTTATGCAAAATACTAAGTTGTCCAGTCTATAATCCAACTTTAATAGACTAATCAATACTTTTTCAATTTTCTTTGATAAGCTGCTCCAAATTTTCCAGTTAGACATCAAGTCATGTATATGCTACTGTGCTCGGCAATTATTATTTTTATGACTTAAAACCAGCCTGTTTCAGCAATGGGAACTGCCATCATTTTCATATAAGTAAAAATTACAGCATAATTAATTCCTCCTGTATTGACTAAATATGTGAATTTTAAAATCCTCCCTAATTAGGCTGGAATTTTCCATAATAACGTTTCAACAGCAGGATGGCTACAATCTTTTGAATATTTTTCATGAAATGAAATTATAACCTGAACATAGACATAGTGATGTTATATTAGAGTACTATTTTTCCTGAACATTTAAAAAGGGAATATCATTAGAGCAAAACACACTGAACACTGAAACTAGGGCATATACAATGTATACGATTTTAAGTAACAATTCATTATTATTAAATTTGGCCCAATAATCTCTTCCATACAAATACATAAATTATTCTCCTTTCCGAGGCAGGTAGGATTAAAGATTTATTTTAGAGCAAGTTGACAGGTGGGAAGATACGTACTTTCTAAACATATTTATAAGGTGGGGTTGTTTTTGTTATTATTGGTTGGTTGTTTCCTGAAACCTGCCAGCATCCATCTTGCATTGTTTCTGTCCCAGGTGCACTGAACAAATGTAACACTGTTGCCTTTGAAAATGAGGTAATTTTCTATATGGAAGCAACACACAAATGAACAGCAGTAAGAAAGCAAACCACAAACAGACATGTCCTTTGTTTCTGAGAACATTCTAACAATGACAATATCAATTGGTTTTCTTTTAAATTGGGAATTCCTTTACCTTTAGCTGTGCAATTTAAGTGCATCTTGGAGTGTCAAGAAAGGCGTTTTTAATACTAATTGTTTAGCACATGAAGCTATAAAGCATTATAACATTTAGGGGAAGTGTTGCAGATAATCTGACTTGTAAATATCAATTTTAGAGGAAAATAAATCTGACTATGAGGCATGTCTGTTCAAATGGCTAGAATTCACATTCTAAAAGCCATTTTATATTGGTGAGTATCTCCATTATAGGAAACCGAAAAAGAGACAATACATTAACCTAAGGAACTCTTCTGGCTTCTACTAGCACATCATTTTCTAAAACCAGTAAAATTTTGGATTTTTGCTTATATATACAAACATGACAAATGTTTGTTCTAACATTTTACTTGAATTATACATTATAAATTATCATAGCAAATATTCTACTCTTGCCTATTTGACAGTGGCACAATTCATAGGTATTTACACTATCATTCTGTTTTCACTTTGCTATATTTATCTTATATGCAATATACATAAGAAATTGATAGAAAATTATCAACTTTCATCATTATCCTTTTTTCCTTAAAAAAAACCCAAACCACAAAACTGAAAACCAAAAACCACAAGGAAAAAAACCCACATTTGTCTCCCCTGATTATAGTACATTTATCAACTATCCATGTGTCTATCTGTAGTATTCTCTCTCACACATGTATTTTGTATTTAAGGACGATTCCCCATGGTATGAGATACAATTTAATATCATTTAAATTTACAGAGAAAGTATTCTGTGGAGACTGGATTATGTGCTGTGAGCAAAAAAGGGCATTACTAAATTAAGCATTAAACCCAAACTGCTAATCTGATCTCATCTAGTTGTGCAGAATTGCAGTATTTTGGTACCTACTTAAGAGTTTGTTTTGATTGACCTTTAAAAATAAATAGTTTTTCTCTATTTAATCTATAGGGTATCTTGTGATAAAGTACATATTTCTATCATGGTACAAATTATATTTATCCATGGTAGATTACAAAGCCAATACTTTCTCCTAATTATAATTCATCCCACAGGCCTTCCAGCAAGTGATAGAAACAGATAAAGGAAAAGAAACTGTAAGAATGTTTAAGGAAAACTGCAGAAGAACATTTTCATCTGGTATTAAAATGATTTTGCTTGCATTGAGCATAAAAAAGTTGGATTTCTTACAAAGGATTGGCCTGAAAAGAAAGGCAAGACGACTGGTGCAAATCTGTTTTAGCAGAAAGAAGCAGTAGTCGGAGCAAATAACTTTCCTCTCCCCCAGAGTGTTTCAAGTTAGATAAGAGTGTCCTAAATACGCTTTTCAGCCCATTCTGAAATGCTGATGGATGGTATGTGCAAGGCAAAGCAAAAAGTCATTGGGAAAAGAGGGAAGCATATTCAATATGCATGATACAGCGATCACCACAAAACAACATACTGTACTTCAAATGGAGACTCCAGAAAGGCCCAAAGAGAAGAAAACCACAGCCAGCATTATGAACAGAATGCCCAAAACTCTGATTCAGGCCTTGAAACCCAGCTGAGCAACTGGCAGGTTTTCAACATCTGGGATGCGAGATTGCAGCAGATGGGAAGCCAGAGAGCGAATTAAAAGTAAAAGCAGAGAAAGGCTGTATTTTTGAAGAGGGGATATATAACTGTGTTATTTATACAGGCAGATAACAGAGTTACACCTCAGAGATGAAAGGTACTACTTGAACAGATGCTTAAACAACACAGCCCAAAATGTGCCTCATGGCTTGTATTTCTACAACTACACTTAATCAAAGCCTGGATTTATAGAGTCATCTCTTGGAGATATCTGGAAGAATCTAAGAAACATTAAGAAGCAATACAAGAGAAAATCATAACAATCAAGCATAAACAAAGGAATCTGGGAAACAGCAAGAATGATGTAGCAAGGCATATATTATGCTAGTTGTATCTTCAGATACAGAAGAATGGAGTTGACAAAGTTTACCTCAGGGGGAAAAAATAATATAACAGCAAGGAAACAAATGAGCTTGAAAGCACAGAGCATCTGTTTCAGTCAGCTGAAAGGAGACAGGCTGGGGGAGGCAATTGTTTGCTGCCAGTATCCTGCCATAGGAGCTTGGCAGGCTGACTGAATAGATTTTCTTTCTTTGAACATTACCAATTTTCAGATGAAGTGATAAAACTTTACTCAGTACCAAAGACTGACATGTGTTATATCTTTTTTATCTAAATAGTTTTTACTGAAGTGTTTTCAATCAGAAATAATATTTCTCAGGTGGAAGAGTATTTTTTAGGTGGAAAGAAATCCTGACCATTAAGTAAATTAATTTTCTTTCAGTAGACAGTATAAACAATCATTCTTTAAAAAAGTAAGGTTTACTTGAGATGGTGAAAAAAAACCTTCTCTCAATAGATATTATATTTGTGTTCATTGACACCTAAAATCAATCATGCATACAAACTGAAAGGAGGGTCTATCTAAGCAGAGGGAAAAAAAACCCCAAGCCTCTCCCCCACAAACACTCATAACCATGAATTTTAAAAGCATGGAATAAATTTAACAAGATGAATGAGAGGCTCTAAAAACTCTGAAGGAAGGACAAGTTTCAGCTCAACTCAGCAGCAACCGGCAATTAGGATGCACCTACCTGCCTAAGTAATCAGGCTGATTTTACCCCAAACTATCTGTAAGGAAGTAAATCAGGAAAGATTTGTGACTCATCACAAGACTCTCTTGTGCCAAATAAGATTCATGATTTTTCCTCTGTGTAAACAAAATGTGTGCAACCTATCTTAACTAAAACTTCTAAGTATGACAGTTACTAAGATTTCGGAATAAAATGTATTTTTTTCAATGTACAACATTAGTGATCTAAATAAGGTCTTACATAAATACAGGGGTTGAACTGCACACAAAATAGATGGAAAAATGGCTGACATTGTTTCCTTGTTCAATGTTTTGTTATTCAGAACTTCACAGACTGGCATCTACTACTATAAAGGAAACGCATTTTGATTTGGAAGGATCAAAGGGAAGGTACTGAGCTCAGATTTTTTTATTTTTTTTTTGTTCCTTTTTAAAAGCCCTTTCAAGTTGGGGAAAATCATGCATTGTCACCTCAGAGCACAATGTGATATAGGCAGCTGCTTCAAGCTGGCTATGGTGTGCAAAGTTCACTGTCATGACTGGCTGACTGCTCAACTGTCAGGGAAAAATTAACAAATACAAAAAGGGGAACATGTGGCAGTTTTAGAAACACACTTTTCAATAAAGCATACTGTGAACTATAGACTATTGCACATTTCAACATGACACAAGAAAAATAGGAGGTTCAAAAGAGAATACATTTTGTAACATAGAAATATACAGACTAGCTTGTGCACAGAAATCAAAACATGGTTATAAGACACCACCGCAGTCAAACCTGTCTTATAGTCTGCTTATGATCTTAGTGACCTTAAGAAACTGGTCCAAACTGATTATCAGCATTACTATTTTTTGTTATTTTTTTAAAAAAATATTTTGAGACCACATTTTTGATACACATATATATATTCCGTGGTCAAAACAGACAGACTTAACTTTAGCGATACTAAATAAAAGTGCAAAAACGTTCCAAAAATAAAACAAAATAAAAAATATGGAAGCATAAGCTAAAAATTTTCTGCATAGCTGAAATCTATTTAAAGCGAGTCCTTGGTAGGGGTTGCTGACAGGAGGAGAAAGCAGTTTTTAAAAATGTCTTCTGCATGTTTGTTTCAAATAATGCAAAAAAAAAGGTCATTTGTCGGCTTTTAAAGTATTTCACAGGCAGTTCACTCCTGCGTCCTTAGATACCATTGTGGTGGCAGTGCCTCCTTCCGCAAGGTAAACAGCGGTGCTGGATTTGGAGTGGACTGCCCGGTCACTGCCATTATTGTTGACTTCGCAGTGCAGCGGCTCAGTGGAGATGACCCACGTTGAAGGACGCCACCGCTTAAGCGAGTATGGAGTTTTCACACGTTTCTTGATCTTTTCTCCCGAGCCCGATTTGCCATCCTGTGAGGAGTCACCTACTGGAGACATGGACACACAGGAAAAAAACAAAACAAAAACAAAAAAACAAACAACAAAAAAACCAAAAACAGAGTAGAAAATAGTATTACAAGGAAGATAAGATTAGACTGGAGAGTCCAGGGTTGTTACTCATGCGAAACAGAACAAAAGAACAAAATCTTATCACATAAAAGCAACTGTGTGGCAGAGGCATGACAGGTACAACAGTCCCTGCCACTAAAACAAGGGGTCAGATTCTGTTCTCTGTCAAATTACTTCAGTGAAGTAATTTGTGTTACCTTGAATGCACATTGGCACCAAACAGCAGAATCAGCATTTGACATTTGAGGGGCTTTTGCAAGCATAGTATCTTACATTACCTGTAATGGGAGGTACAAAAAAATGTCGCTACTACAGGACAGCAAATGCTAAACTTTTATTAGCATAATTAAATCACAGGTCCCCTAATCCTACTTCACCCGGCAAAGCATTTCACCTAAAGACAAAATGGTCCATTCTCCGTTAAGACCTTAAGTCAGGATTTGGGATGTTGGGTTGCAAAACCAACTTTAATCTTGACAAAATTTCAGCAGTAGAAATCTGATTGTTAAAAAAACTTTCACTTATTATAACCTTCAAACCCTTTCTTATTACTGCAATTAAACCCTTTCTTATTACTGCAATTATCTTTTTTCTTTACCTCAATAAGATTTCAAAGTCAAGTCAACATGTTAAGACAAAAATTAAGGTTTCCTACTTAAAAGGATGGCTCAAACATTCCACTGCTGAAAATGTAACTAAATTTCTTGAAAGATGTGTTCTGGTTTGTTTCTAAACCTTTTCTTTCCAAGCATGCCCGGCACCCCAGATTATTTCACTAATATCACAGCGTCTGTCTAAACATAATCAGAGGTTTGCAAGCACTTTTCAACGACTACAGTGCATTCTGGAAATATATTATCTTTAAAATGCACACTAGGAGGCCTTTCGAACAGCTCCAACAGGCCCTAACTTAGAGGATCTACCTAATTTAACTGTAACTACACAATTACATTCTTACTGTAAGGAGGAGAACCCCACTGTAACCTCTTAGATCTTTGGCCATAAAACTCTTAAGGCAGTTATTCTGAAGGAGTCTATTAAAAGTGATTCCATCTCTAACTACTTCGATTAGTTTTTAATATGTACATGGTAAACTGATGAAGGATTGCTTAATTGTTGGAGCTCAGACAGCAAAGTAGAGAATGCCTAACCTTCTGTCTAGGCTGGGCTAATACAGTAAAATCAGTTGCTTTAAAAGTAATGAAGCATATAAGTAGTTGTTATGATAAATTATTTTAATCAATGCATCTTAGAGCCAGCTACTCTTAAGAGAATGAGGAAAAATAAGGAAAAGAAGGTATAATGTGCCCCTGAAGGAAGAAATAGGAAGCTTTTTCAATAGGCTTTGCAGCTGCCAAGGTAGATGCCTTGCAAGGAATAGTAGAGATTAGAAATTACTCCCTTCCTAGAGTTAGAGTAGACAGGTTATAAATGGACAGATTTATTCTATGTATGTGGAAGGAAGACAGTGACCTAATGTGCTGGAATTGATGGAGATGGGACTTTATCAAGAAGATTGAAATAGTGCTGATAGAAATTAAGGGCATGGAGGATTTAGTAAGTATGCTTTGAGGAGGGACAGGAGAAACACGAGCATTTTCTATTCAAGCAGATATACATAGTTATTAAGTAAAAAAGTGTCAGGGAAACTGTTCAAGTCCTGCAGGCACTTACACTGCATACTACTGCTATCCAAACTACTTGTGGCTGATAGATCCAGCGAATTAGGCCTCTGTGCTCTTCTAGTTTGGGTCTGCCCAGGATTTCTCACTACATTCTGGACACTGACTGTAGCCGTGTCTTGCACTGGACACGGATTACTGTTGTTGTTATTGGCATTTGTTCGGCCATTATCCAGTGGTCGCTCTCTCCTGTCTACTAGGCGGTCCAGAACACCTTCATCGTGGCCAACCTGCTGCTCCCGTCTCAACAAGGGTTCATGCTCATCAGGGCTTGAATTAATATTCAGCCGACTATCCTCTCCACTGAACTGGTTCTGAAGCATTTCCTGGGCTCTCTGCGCTACCGAACTGGTTGTCTGGCCAGATGGCACTGTGCCATTGGCATATTGGGTTGTGCCAGCATGAGAGTTTATGCTGTGGTTTCTCCCAGCCACTCCATTCATGGTAACTGTCACGACATGAGGTTCTGCAGCATTGATAGTGTTCATCTTGGCAACACCTGTTTCCACTTGCTTCAAGTTTGATTTGTGCTTGCCACCAAATTTTAACCGTGGCTCCTTTGTTGAATTTTTGGTGTTTAGGGGGAGGCTAGTAGGCCTCTTCGGAAGGTTCTGTTGCTTGGGTAGAGGATAGACCTGAGCAGATGGGACATCTGGAATCAAACATGCTTGACCATTGCCAGCTTGTGTGAAATCCTGTTGTCCTGTCACCTCTACTGCAAGTTTTATCAGTGGATAAAGCAAGCTGGAACTAGTGCTGCTGAGTGGATCTGGCCCACTAAACTGCTTAAGTGAATGTTCCATCAGATTCTCATCAGAGCTTTCTTTCAAGTTCTTATCCACTTCTTTTGGATCCAATTTATTTGTCTCTAAGTCCTCCTCCGTTAGCTGCAGACAAACAGGGGTGGGCCCACCTGGCTGCATAACATTTGTAGTATGTAAGTTTCCTTCATCCGAATAAGGCATTTCGGATATGGTGGTCATGCCAGTGCTAGGAGTGAGGCCAGTTGTATTGGTGGTGGTAGTATTGGTGGACAAACTGGTGACACTTGTCTCGGGACTAGGGATGCGAGCTTGTGCTTGTTGCCGCTCATAGTTAATGGAGTTTCTATTCTTTTCCCCTGAAGTCAATGGTGTAGTGGACACTGAGTGTTCAGAAGAAATGTTCTTCACTATGCTGTCAGTGTGGTGGATGGAATCTTCAATGTAGGAGGAGGAAGAGTAATCTGGATATGGCCTTATCTTTGATACACGCCTATGATGCGACAGATTCCTTTAAGAAAAAATAAGTGATATTAAGATCATATATGTAAAAATCACCTCATAATGCCTCTCATCTAAGAGAGCTGAATGTCTTTCTGTTTCTTTTCATGCATAAACTAAGGACAGATACAGTACAAACTGAGATCCTTCAGTAACTTCCTTGAAAATGCTTGGGTAGCAGAAAATTGATTTTACTAAGGCAGCAATTTTGTCACAGATGTTATTTATACAACTAAGTCAGATAACAGTAATTTTCTTCTATTTGTCCAATATGCTGTTTTTCTAGTTCACTGCTAAGACACTGCTCTAGTTACAGGGAAGTGATGCTGAAGGAGGGCAACAAGAATTCAACACACAAGACGAAGAAAGCGATGCTGGGAAAACGTCACAGGGTCCTAAACCAGGAAAAATCTATTATTGTAACAATTTAGGTATTCTATGATTTGAATGTAACTTTTTTCATTACAATAAATGCTGCCACATACAACATTACTCTTCTCCCAAATCCAGATCTCTAGTGTATACCATTAAGCACTAATGTCAGTTCTGCAACTTCTAACTCCTTCTGGATCATATATAAGCAGAGAATGCGCAGCATCTCTCTCCCTGGAAACAGAATAACGATGACTTAAACGACGGTCCTGCAGTTCTTTAACTGAAAAGCTACGGGTTTGAGACTCAGTGATTTCCTAAATTCATATTGCTTGCAAATTCAGAGTTTTTAGAAGAACATTTTAAATAGAAGTTTTATGCATCCTTTAGCAAGAGTCCTTAAAGACAATTCATCATCACTTCCTATCTTTGCAAGCCTCTTTGGACAGTTTGCCTACGTTCAGTTTAAAAGGCCCTTCTGTGAGAAGTACAGTTGTTTACATAAAAGGTGCCCGAATTCTGAGGACACATGGGAGATCTTAAGAGCATGAGCAATCAGGATCATGTCATACAATACCCATATGCAGACTAGCTCATGTAACACACACCCAGTTCACGGTGGGTGCAGAAACGTTAAGCTAGCAGTGTGGTCTAGCTTCCTTCCTGGAGTGAGCTGAGCACTGCACTGGGCATTTTGCTGCTGACTAAAGCCAAATGCTTTCTCTTCTTACCGCTCATTTTGCATGGCAGTTGACATAGGGTTGACGGTTGGACTAACTGATTTATTTCTCTCCCAAATCATCATGAGTTCTGCCATCCTCTCCTCAGCACACTGTGCTGTTAGTCGAGCTTCAGCATCTTGATCCCAACAGTCTTCAATCGTTTCTTTAAGTGACCTCACAGCCTGCCAGGAGACAAACAAACCCACTTAATCTTAAATTATTTTCCCTTTATATTGTGCTGCTCATTTACTGTTTTATGACAGCACTTTATATGCATGAAAACAGTCACAAGCTGGTGAGAAACGGAAGAGACATAATTTCATTTAAAGCTAGTTTACCCTGAAATCAGCAATATGCAGGACTAATATTATCATACCTTACAAACACACCAGCTAGGAAGACAATTATTTAGGAAAAGCTACATTCACCATTGTCCATACAACGTTACGCCAGCCCCATCTGATGTATGCATGCTCAGCTCACTCTCCCTGCCTTATGCTAAGGACTGATGATACTCTGGAAACGCTGTCATTGTTATCCTCACAATTCAGCTAACGGTCCCTGCCTTGCTCCCCTGCACTGTATGCAAATAATATTTCATCATGCTTTTCTTCCTCTGTTCACTACTATAACATCTAAATGCCTCATAAACATCAGTGAGTCTTGCCTGCACTATGGGAGGAGATTATTGCTGCCCTTGTTTTGCAGATGGAGAAACAGAAACAGACACATTTTCCTGGGATCACAGTGTGAGGTGAATGGTGCAGTCGGAATTAGAGCTCAAGACCTCCAAAACGTGCTGCCATATGGTCAGAGACCCGGAGAGGAGACAACTGAAATCGCAAGCACTGAACACTTCGGCCTCCACTGCATCCAGGGTACAAAAACCAGGCAGACATTTACTGGCCCCTGCTGCCAATCTATGGCCCATGGATAGGATATGGTTTGCCAGAACATCTCATGTCTGTAGCCCAGCTTTAACCTCTCCAGCACCAGTGACTGCATAGCCCCAGCTGGGCACTGAGGCATTCAGTGGGCCTTGCTGACTGCCTCTGTGCCAGAACGGCCTGTTCACTGCTGGCAGAGAAAGCCAGGACTAGCTCTGCATGCTAGCCAAGAGCTCTCGCCCACAGAGCGGGCTCCTGCCATCGCTTGCATCTGGCAAGTCCCTGCTGCTTGGCTCACACACGTCTACGGATGCACAGGTGGGGATGAGCTCCCACACAAGCAAATCTTTTATCTCCTTTCCCACAGATCCAAGAGGGGCTAAAGCAACTACACCCCTCTTAGATGAGGGACACGAGGCTAAAAGCACTCTCAGGGACATGACAGGATAGCGTACTGGATCTGTTTTCTCTCCCAGAATAAAAAGCCTTCATTTGGCTGCTAGGACTTAATTTAGTCCCAATTTAGATATATCTCTAAGTCAGTCCTTATCTCCTGTCTTGTCTCTTTGTAAGACTCTCCCCTACAGGTTTCACCAGCAGTAAATTTAGCCAGTGTTTAATAATCTCTCTCCTAGCAGATCCTTTTCTTTTGATGTTTTAAGGATCACGAAAGGAGCAGTGACAAAACTGAAGTTCTAGAGCTTCACATTTACCACAGTAATGTATTTTCTATTTGTTTCAGGTTCAAATAGATCTATACTAAAATGCACTATTAAGAAGCTCTAGCACTCATAAAAATATAGAAAGACAGGAAATCTGCATTAATCTATTAATATCCTTCTGTCCTGACCTTCAAAGTCAAGCTTGGGCCCTGCTTTGGCTTTGAAAAATGAGACAAGAAGGCTGCTAACATCCCAACTCAGTTTATAGCCTGTTAGTTATTTTACGTACATCATCTGCTCAGATTGTTGATGTATACTGTGAAAGACAATACTGCTAATCAAGGTCTCTATCATAACACATATATTCAAGAAACAGACTGACACTGCATAGGTAATCCTAAATTTAGGATTCCACATCTTTTGAGTGCCTTGATTATATGACCTAAAAAATAAGCCATTGCTTTTTATTTACATTTCTCAAATGAAACGGGCAGATACATTTCTCCAACAGATGAATTTGCATGAAAGTGTTATAACCCAACATGTCAGCATAGCTTTAAATAACAGACAAGTCTTTCATCCCATGCTTTAGATACAGGAGGTTAGGATCTGGGTCCAGAGTGAGGTTATCTGGAGCTTAGTTTTCTACACTATCTCCCCTAGGGTGCTCATTCAGATGTTATCCTGGACTGGCATAGGGTGTAAGTTGTTTGATACCCATGAGAGAAATAAAGATTGTTTATTCAGTTGTCTTTTCTCTTAAAACAATGGTGTAAATCCATCCTTGGAGCTGGACTTACTATCATAATCATTATTACTGTGAATTTTTGCAAAAAAAAATCAGTGACAACACAAAGAACGTGTTAGGCAGTTTAAATATGGGGATCATTACTAGTTCAGTGTCTAATAATGCTGGAGTCTATCAGCTTGTTAGAACATAACTAACATTTAAAATGGCAGTCTGCAAAACAAAACAAACCTTCTTGAACTGTTTTAGTTATAACTGTCTTCAAAAACAGCTGTCAAGCTTGGTTCTTCCACCACTGCATTTGCCAACATGGCTATAGTTAGAACAGTTCCTACTTTATTTCCTGTACCATTTGGGCACAGATCCTCCCCCCACCCTTGCCCCGCCAAGACTGGCTGGCCAAAACTATGTAATAAAAGAACCTCTCTGTGAAGCTCTCAACTTAGAACATGTTTTACAACAGTGTTAATACTGGAGGCTATGCTCCTCTCCGAAAATGCTTTCATACATATTTACAAGTACCAGCACAGATGAGGCCTTAGGCCCCCCATTATCTGCACAGTAGCTACATACTTATCAACTAGCAAATTCTCTCATGATTGAAGGGCATAATTTCAGTAAGAGAATAACTAGAAGTATCTTTTCAAATTAGAGTCAAATATGTCATTTTCATACTCACAATCAAGCTACTTTAGCTTAAACAAGTTACCATGTATCAGGTAGAACCCAGTAACTGTTTGCATTTCACTTTGTTTGTAAAGGACAAACCACCCCCTCGGAGCTGAGGGGATCCGCGTTACCTCACCTTCGCTGCAGACGAAAGCAAGCACACAGACTCTTACCAGAGTTCAGCTGACTTGTCGTAACTTGTTGGCCTGCAGCAGCAAGCAAGGCTCTAAGCCATAGCTATACTAATTCAAAACAAACAACATTACTATGTTTATAGTCTTGAAAATAAAAACTGCAGATCAAATGAAGCCATAGAAAATTTCTAATGTAGTTACAATGAAATGATTGCTAGAAGCTGTAGCCTCTGCGAATTCTGAGGCCTATACAACTTCAGAAAAAGTCTATTACAATGTTTATAGATTTTAGTTTCAGAAGAGTACGTTTGCATTTTTGCCAACTATTTTAGGGTGTTACAAGTTTGTAAGATGTCAAAAGGCAGAAAATGCCTTTATGTTTCTCATGTAGCATACAGAGAATATATGGGCACTTCATGCATAATACTGTAGATTCCATCTAACAATTAATATAACACAAGTTATCTTCTATGTATCACACTTCAGCATCTGATAATAATCATAGTATTTTTCCTTAAAAGAAATCTAGCTTTCATGTCAATGGCTTTTTAAAGGGTGAATTCATATTTAAGAAGTCCAGACAGAAGCAGTTCCCAATGCTTAA
>KL283296.1:310-11941 GCA_000699545.1 Podiceps cristatus | reverse complement strand
CATCCTGGCTAAAACCAGGACACTATCACAGGGCATAAAATGGTATCTCACACTGCTGGCTCCGTGCTAGCACATTATATACAGTTGTAGATTAACAATATAGATGGATAATGCTTATTATATACAACAAATATTTTCTGGGGAGAAATTTCTTATCATGACTTTTCCCCTGTTCTAGTTTTGAGTGATCTTGCTACAGCCCAGCCCTACCATGCAAAAAGATGAATAAATTCTCACTTGTGAACTCATTCTTCTGAACATCGCAGAATGTACATGGGGAGAAAGATTCCTCCTTTAGCTCTCTAATGCAAGTTACTCTGTGAATGTCAGGCACCTCCCTACATCCAGTCCCTCTTTGGACAAATACATCCCACTGTCTTCACTGACTTACACAACTAGCTTCGGCTCCACATCTGACTTTTGGGGAGCTAAAAGTATGGGAGGTAGATACTGGCTGTGCCCAATCCCACACACCCTGAGGGTGAGAGACTATTCAAAATTTCTGTTTCACTTAAAGGAAGCCAATTCTGTTCCAGGTTTTACGGAAAAAAAAAAAAAAAAAAAAAGCATACATCAAAACATTTCTCCTGAGTATTCAGTTTTCTTCAGTCTTTTAGGGCAGAATTAATCTTTTATAATTTTAGAATTAGATTTTTTTTCTCTTATGTGAATAGGAATTTTATTAATTTAATCTACCTGTATGTGATTCTTATGTATTTGTTACATCCGTACAGCTTGAGAACATAAGACTGCATGCACTGTAATCCTCCTACGTTTAAGTGAATTCAGAGAAAATATTTAATAGGTGTTCCAGTTCAGATAGGCATATGAAAGAGCAATTTGCAAACTGTCCCTTCACAGTAGAGAATACATACCCTACTGTAAGCTATTGTCAATTTTTTTAAAAAAAAAAAACACAAACAAACAACCAAAAAAAACGGCAATGTGACTCAGAGAGAAAGAAGGAGAGATAGAGGGCAACCATCTGTTCTAAGTGCATGAAAGGATTCCAACAGAATTGACAAACATGTATTAAAACAAAAGAACATGGACTGAAATAGAGTGAATGTAATGTCATATGATTAAGTACACAGATCTACATTCCAATCCATATTTATTTTCTTAAGAATACAAAAACAGCTACCCCGAATGCCAGCCTAGATGTTCTTCGTAACTTGAATTATTGTGGAGTTGTAGTGGAAATACTTTATGAAAGCGAGTTTTGCAGATCTCAGTTGGTTGGAGCAGTCAACTCATTATCCATAGGTAATGTGCAATGTGAAGGACATTGCTTGTACATTCAGAGTATATGATGCATGTAAGTGTCCAAGAATTTCAAAGTAGCTTTTTGAAGTCTTGAAGACAACTGCAGCTCATATAATCTGCATACAAAAGTACAATTCAAATTTCTCTTTAAAACACAATCCTACTTTTTTCAACTTTTGAATTGGTACCAGGGCTAGAAACATTGGTGCCATTGGAAGGACACCCACAAAATTACCTAACATACCACATATATAGTGGTAATCCAATGTATTTCTCCCAAATCATGAGGCGTCTGTGGTATTCAAAATACCATTTGTATGCAGTTGCTGTTGACGTTTTTGACTTTATGGTGGTAGCTATATTCATTGGAGTAACACTTGTAATAATATTACTGGCTTCTTATTTTGAAGTATTTAGGTGAAACATTACTATTGTATATTCTGCATCAAATTTAAAATAATTTAGAGAACGAACTTATAAATTCTAGGGTTGTTTTATTGAGATTCACAAAGGGTAACTGCTATTTTTCTTTCTTTGGCGTTTGCCATTTATTATGTATCTGCTTAGCCTACCAGATACACAATAAGTAGTATTATCTATTGATGCATACTGAGATGCCGTAATTTTAATGCAGATTCATGATTAAATGAAAATGTTTACATTTATTGCATTGAAATATATCATTATTAGGTGTATCAGTATTAAGAATTGCTAGAATAGTTTATAAATTCTGTTCAGAAGTCTTTTCACAAGTAGATTTAAGCTCTTCACACATGACTGGTAGCTCATATCCGGTACTTCAAGTATAGTGAATAGCGTTTCATTCATCATAGCCTAGAATCATAAATAGATGAAGGGATTTTACATACGTAGGTTAAGAATGCAGCAGTAAGCCCTTCTGTGTAAAGTTAGTTACTTTTTTTCACATGGGCTTCAGTGAGAAAGGGCTTATGGTAGATCATAGACCAGGTTATTTGTTGTATGGACTTTTGTTTCCAAAATGGCCTTCTTCATGGCTCAGCTGTAAAATTTGCTTGTATTTTTATAAAATTTGCCTTATAACAATAAGGGCAAATTTTCACATTTTGAATTGTATTATTTGTAGAATGTTGTACAGCACTGAAATCTAGGAGTTGTCATACTACACTGAATTATTAACTCATCTAGTGTTATTTCCTGGCTCTGGAAATAGTATTCAGTGTTTTAGAAAATTATGAGGGGAGAAATAGGGACAAATAATATTCCTGAATAATTGAAAAAGCTAATATGATTGAGGAGAGAATGATTCCTTTCTATCACGCATAAGTTACCACTTTATACCATGAAATACAAGATCAAATGACCCTTCACAATACATTAGCTAGCACAGCAGCATACGTTATGCTTTTCCATTCAGCATGCCTAATTACATTTTGTTAAGCTATTTGTGCAAAGATTTCTTGTTGCATTGTATCATGAAATGTCATTAGGGAAAAAAAAATCTTCTCTGTCTTTGGAATACGTTGTATGTATGGGACTAAAAGTATGGCAGGAGTATTGCAGGCAAGTATTGGAAGAGATCCCTGGTACCAGAAAGAAAATCTAAGAAAGAATGTATTTAGGTAAGAGTTGAAACAATGATCTGACAGGTGATAACAGTCTAAGTGGTTTCCATATATTGAGTTTGATTTATTTCTTTCATTTTCTGTAAGTTAAAGAAAAGGGTTTATGGACCTTAAGGAAGTGTCATTGCTTTAAGACTCAGATATTATGGAGCATGAAAAACTGGGACTTTTTCCATACACCATGATATATTTGTGATAGTTTGTTCCTTTATTTCTGTGAATGGTTCGTGATGTATGCGCTCATTTAAATTTTAAATATAGAAAAGTCATTCATTATATGTTGAATAGGCCACAGTTGAGTGTCATTAAGAAGATGAATGTGCTTCTGAACTGATAGGAGTGTATCATCTGAGTGATTTGAAATGTTAGAAATTATCCTGTCAGCTTTTGGCATCTCAGGGGATAAAAACAAAAATGCTGAGACTAGACATAAAGTGATACTTTTATATTGTGTACTCTTTTCTACTGTTTTTAGATGCCTTTTGTGTCTGGATTCCTGTAGTCATTAGTTGGATCTTTGAGATGCTTGTAGTTATTTACACATGGTGTGTTTTTATTTAATGTACGGTTTTATTTTTGTCCTATGTATTACTCTATTCTCACTTCAGGGAGGTCGTGTTATTAAATCTGGACAATTTATAACCTTTTAAATGTTTATTCTTTCTGTACCTGCACAGCCCTCAGTGTGGGCCTGACCTGGAGACACTAAATTCTGTAAGAGTCAAAGGAAACATGTTTCTGGAGTCTGAGGAAGCTCAGGCATAAAAGCAGGGGATGCTTCATGTTGTTTCCTTCATTGCTATTCACATCCCCACAGGTGAGCATCTGAATTGTGCTGTCCTCCAGGAGAGGCTGTGACTCTCCAACAGCTATAGCTCAGGGGACAGCACTTTTCTCATTTGGCTAGCAAAGGCCCATGCCTGAAATCTGGTGTTGTGGATACTACTTTGATGCACAAAACATCAAATTTTCATAGGAATGAGATCAAGCTGCTTCATTGGCCTGGCAATGGTCATATGACATCACTGCAGGATATATGGTTGAAAATTGGATATAAGCCAGCAATGTGCGCTCACAGCCCAGAAGGCCAACCATCTCCTGGGCTGCATCCAAACCCACGTGGCCAGCAGGTTAACTTTTGAATGAAGAATTATCATGATGAACATATTTAGCCACAGTAAAAAGAAATAATATAGATATGGTGTTATCTCTTACATGGCACAACAGAGAACATAAAGTTAAACAACAAAAAAAAAAAAGGCCTCCTATACAATGAAGCTACTAAATGCATCTAGTTTTCATCCAAGAAAAAGAATACTGTCTACTAGAGATTGAATAGTGTATAATAGCCCAGGAGGCCAACTGTATCTTGGGCTGCATCAAGAGAAGCGTGGCCAGCAGGTCGAGGGAGGTGATTTTGCCCCTGTACTCTGCTCTGGTGAGACCTCACCTGGAGTGCTGTGTCTGCTCTGGGGCCTCAGCTCAGGAGAGACATGGAGCTGTTGGAGCGGGTCCAGGGGAGGCTACAAGAATGATCCGAGGGCTGGAGCCGCTCTGCTGTGAGGAAAGGCTGGCAGCTCTGCTGTGAGGACAGGCTGAGAGAGGTTGGCTTGTTCAGCCTGGAGAAGAGAAGGCAGCGGGGAGACCTGATTGCGGCCTTCCAGTACTTAAAGGGGGCCTATAGGAAAGAGGGGGAGAATCTTTTCAGTAGGGACAATGGTGATAGGACAAGGGGTAATGGTTTTAAGCTGAAACTGGGTAGGTTTAGACTGGATATAAGGAAGAAATTCTTTACAATGAGGATGGTGAAGCACTGGAATGGGTTGCCCAGAGAGGTGGTGGAGGCCCCATCCCTGGAAACATTCAAGGCGAGGTTGGACGGGGCTGTGAGCAACCTGATCTGGGTAATGGTGTCCCTGCTTACTGCAGGGGGGGTTGGACTAGATGACCGATAGTGGTCCCTTCCAACCCAAAACATTCTATGATTCTATGATTCTATGATAATTTGGGAAAAAAATAAACATATCTCTACATGCCAAGGCCATTCAAGCCTTGGCCATGGATTTTATATCGGGTTCCTGCTTTACTTTTACCAGTCCACCTTCTGCACTGCTGGTGACCACACAAAACTTTGGCCTTTTCAGTTAAATCCATGCTGTGAGTGAATACAGCACCTGATTCAGATGCGTAAATGTAGATGTCTATCTGGAAACAAAGTGCGTAAATTCCTGTTGGAATCGGTGGAAATTTAATGAGCACCATCACTGGGATGCAGAGATCTCTTCATCTGACTAAATCCAGATGTCTTACTTAAAGCAAGATGAATTGCTCTCTGGACTCCTTGAACAGTGTTGAATATTGATTTGCTTAAGCATGTGTATCTAGTGCCATTTAAAGGACCCTGGGGTATCATCTCACCTGCCCTGTACTGTGAACTTAGACCTTAGCACACGCTTGCCTCCCACCCTTTATGTTTGTGAAACTTCAGATATCCACTGGTGTGACTTGGCACACTCTGTGTTGCATGCCTCGTACTGCCTGGATAATTACCTGTCTTGTGTGTAATACGGCTTTTGGCGTGTGGGTATGGTTGTGAACTGAGCATTTCTTCAAAATTGAGGGAGCTAATGTTACTCCTATGACTGTTCCTAATTTCTTAAATTATTCTGAATTTCTTCTGGCTAGATTTTTTTTTTGCCTGGTTTCTTTTTCCTGGACATACCTTTGTTCCATATAATGTTCTGAATCAGAAGCCACTTAGCTGGAACATAATTTGGAAATTCTAAATCCTTCTTATACATCTAATATCTACTAGGAATGCTAGTTTCATCTCCTGTAGATGTTTCAACAGAGTTGCTTTAATATCTGACTCAGCAGTTTCTCAGTGTTTTCAGTCCCCAGTTTTGCTGCTAGACTGAACTTCTGAGTCTCCTAAACATTCTGCCACCTACTCACTAGTATACATTTCAGGCCACCAACACTGATACTGTATACACAGCAGTTGTCTTACTTGCTGTGTCCTTTCTTGTTGTGCTTGAAAGTCCTTTTCTCTAATCACTGGGCTTTGGCAGCCTTGGGCTTTGAAGGACAGGCACGGTGCCAAGTTCTCACAAGCTGTTGGTCTTGATTTCCACAGTAAGCCACATAAAGTAGGTTCTGTGGATAACACCACCAGCATTAGGAAGCACAGTTCAATTTTTTTCCCATACATGCAGTATTCTTATTAGCAAACCTACTGGGTATCGGTAGGTGTGATGTCAATTAAAGCGGACACAGCAGTCACTGGGGATTGGCAGCAGTCGTTCTTCCATGGTCTGTCCTCTCCCCAACCTGAGGGGGCTGTCTTCCAAAGCGTGTGCAAGCAGAGATGAGTCTGTACTTTCATTGAGGAAGCTGACGTATATAAAATTGCCTCTTAAAGCACAATATTCCACTTGGGAATCCAAATTTTCCTCTGAGAATTTGATGCTGCAAAAAGGAGGTATGGAGCTGGCACTAGCTTGCTTGGTGAGGTAGCCAGTTCAACAGCGCAATGCCTGCAGCCTCCTGACGTGCAGTGCCATAGCAATCACACTGGGAAATTCTGAAAATCCTGGAAGGATGAAATGGCAGATGAAGGCTTGAAGTCAGTCAATTCAGTAGGTATGAGGCACTGTGTCACAAAAACAGAATATACAAATAACCATCAAAGCCCTGTTAGAAGTGTTGTCTTCTGACCTGGGCCTGTCCCACTGCTGAGCTCTTCCATACTTTGAGTTTCAGTTTCTCGGTAGACGGAAAGCCTGGACCAGTTCCTGGCCACACACGGTCATTCTAGAAACTTCTAAGTTGTTATAAAATGCTTACCTCTTTTTATTTTGCCTAAGTGGAATAACAGGAAAAAGCTATCAAAGAATACCCAGCAGTGCTGTAGACAGGAAAATCTTCATGACACTTGCTTGGGAGCATAGCTGAAAAACCATTCTCATGAATTAAACATTTTTCTGCTTGCTTTAATTCTGAACAATTCTTCTCCTCAAGCATGCATCAGATATTGTACTGTCTTTCCAGTCTGGGTGATACGGATAAAATCATTATATTTTTCCAGTAAGTCAGAGTGTTCATCTGAGTAATTGTCCTTACTGATTCTTACCATTCCCTATAAACAGGAGGTGAAGAAAGATATTTTTAATGTCTGTTAGTATATACTGAGATCTAGTTCTGTCTGAGGAAAAGTTTCATGGCACGATATCCAGTATTTATATTGGAAGCAGTTGGACATACGACAGCTTCACAACCATAGTGTGAGGTCGTAGGAAAGACAGATGTGTTTTCCTGACCCTCCTTTTCTGGTGGTTTGAAATGTGTTGTAATGAAGGGACTTCAGAAAAAGCTCCTCTCAAACCATAGGCACACTTAGGTCAAAAGTTCCTGTTCTTTGTATTCCCTCTGCTCATCAATTTTCTTCTGATGCAAATGTATGCCAGGTGGACTTTAGCCCCATCATTCTCTTCCATCCCACAGATCATCATGAGAAGGCTCATTGACCTGTCCATTGCAATGCTGCACCTGTTCTATCATTTCTCTTCCATCTTCTGTAACAGTTTGCATTAGATCTTCAAGTCAATTCTGGATTCATTAAGAACAAAAAGAAAGTGCGTGGCATGAGAATCAGCGGTTCATGAGCCTAGAAATGAGCACGATAAGAATGCTTACAGGAGGTAAATAGAGTAATTTACCTTTTAAAAGTAACTAGTTAGAACGTAACTTAAAAATAAACCAAGAAGAGTTAATGACTATGGGCCACATTCACTTGATTTCCAGACAGCCAATGGCAGCAGTGTCAAGGGGAACTCAGAGTATTGCTGTCTTCCTGAGAGCACATGGATTTAGAGAACGAGGTGGGGTGGGCTAGATGATCTCCAGAGGTCCCTTTCCACCCCTACCATTCAGTGATTCTGTGATTCTATGAATGAGGGTACAAGGCAGGGTGCTGGGGAAAGGTAGGCTGGATACTCAAACAGTGAAGCAGCGGGGTGGGCAGAGGTTGAGTTAATCAGTCTTCTGTATTCATCCCTTTTCTAGTAGCTTCTTTAGTATTTGAACAATCAAGTTTTGCTAGAAAATTTTAGAATCACATCCAGAAATAGTCTTGGTAGTCCTCTTCTGCTAATTCTGTGTCTAAAATGCTCACCCACCTGGGGAAGTAAAATAACGGTGTGGTCAATAAACACCAGGGAAATTCAGCTCACTGGCTGTAAAAGGCATTGACACATCATGTAAAAGGCATTGACATCAAAAAGTCTGCTGCTAGGAAGAAAAAGCAAAGGTCAAGATTCAGTAAATTAAATACTCATTGCAGATTATTTACACAGCTCTACTTCATGCCCATGAATTAGAGACCTTTTGAACCAAAATCTGTTCCATTGCTGCTATGTTAACATATTTGTGTATGCAACTTAGTATGAGCGATAAGGTTCACTTTTATATTTTTATTCTATTTCAGACAAGACTGCTAGTGTTTTCCTTTTTGTTAGAATGCTCCTAGAAAACTGAAAGGTTTTAAGCCCCGTTGAGTGTCTAAAGGAGGTTTCTCCTTTGTCCAGCCTGCTCTCAGTAAACCTGTGAACATACTCTTTGTGTTGAAAACTGCTGCATGTGGGATTTCATTAATTATTGCTTGTGCAGCTTGGTGTGTTGTTTCCTTTTTCCTTGCACTTTTACTGGTCAGATAACTTTCAGGCAATTTTAGAAACCACTTAAGAAAGGTTAGCCATTTAAACAGAGTTTTTTTATCCTTTACATATTTAAATTGCTATGACCTTCTCAGCAGTTAACATATCAGACTTTCCTAAGTGCTTAGAAGGTAACTGGGTTTTGCTTTTAAGAAAAAAAAAATAATTTCAAAACCTTTCAAGTATGGATCCATCCACCTCTCAAAAGGAAGACATTTTCTCAACAAAAATTTAATGGCATTTATCCTCTGGAAAATAGTATCATGAAATGAGCTCTCAGCTGGGAGAACCCTGAGTCCATAAGCCAACTCAGCATGCCATGACAGGGAGACTCTTCCCATTTGTGTTTATACACAGTCCAGTTTTGCCAGTGTGGCTTTGTATCCAGCTTAGACTAGGTCCAGACCTATGCCAGCCAAGCCTGCACTTCACCAGGTTGTCCCATGATGAGTTACCAACTTGCTTTGTTGTCGTCTTGGAGTTCTTTGGTCCAAGGGACTTATTTCCACAGTACACATATTCTCCGTGGCGGGGGTGGGGGGGGGTGGTGGACTAGATGACCTTTAGAGGTCCCTTCCAGCCTGGATTATTCTATGTCTATGATTCTAAATAGAAAATAACTTTCTGATGAAAAATGCTACCAGTTATTCCTTCTCGCTCTGGAAGGACTCCCTCTCACTCCATTTCTGGAGCTTTCCTAGTCTGCTGTTGGCCGCTCTTCTTGCTGGCTTTTGCCCCACAGATTGTTCTCAGAGCATCCCTAACCAAACCTGAAAGCTTTCCTGAGAAGGAGATGGGACCTTAATGGAGACAGTCTCACCTCGAGCAGAAGCTCTGATTCACTTTGCATTGTTTAAAGATAAAATGTGTGAGCATTGTGTGCTACATGGTATTTTCTTAGGCATTGTGTGCTTTTAAGGAGTACCTGTGTTTTATTTCTCCACATACAAGCAGAAAATTTTCCCATTACCTTTCAACAAAAAACAGACTGTGCAACAGCAATTTTCTTTCCCCTAAGGATAGTAGCCTGTCATCTCTATTAATCTTCCACACATTATCGTCACCTGCACACTTTGTTCCAGTATGATGAATTTTTACACCAAATATAGAAAACTAGTGATATTTGAGAGAAAGCAATCCTCCTGACAGAAGGTTGTGGACAGAAAGATGAAGTGGACAGGGCTAAATTTATGTCATATGGTGAGTTCTATGGCCTGTTTTGTTTTTCTTCTCTGTTTTGGTTACTAAGGGATTTCTGAATCTCTGTAACAAATTACCTGGGAATGTACCCCCGTTTCTTTTTTTTTTTTTTTTTTTTTTTTTTTTTTTTTTTTTTTTTTTGGTTGGAGGTGATTTTATATACTTTATAAATGCAAGTCATCCTATGGACTTCCAAGGGATGCTTGTCTGTTTAAAGTTGTACACATTCGTTAGAGTCAACATTAATGAGGCCATTCCTACTGCAGCAGCCAACGCATGTAATCCAGATGAGAGCTCCGAGAATCATCAGAAGAGGATAAATAGTGAGTGTTCCCATCCATGTTGCCATTTTTCTTTCACAGTTTGTTGTTTTTAATTACTTTCAGAAGAGAAAGGTCTTGATTTTTTTGTTGTTGTTGTTGTTCGGGTTGTACTGTTGGCATATGCTGGAGGTTTGCAGTGGTGCATAACAATGTACTTTATTGTACATTATAGCAGTGTGTACCACAGCGCTGAGATCCTATTATTTGTGCGAAACGTTTTGTGAGATGCTGACCTATGCTATTTAAACAATGTTAATGTGGGTTATGAAATAGATTGTCGTTGCATTTATTTTAGTACTGCCTTTAGCTGAAAGCAGTGTTAATTTTCAAAATTAAGAGGAGATATTAATGCTTCTTTTCCCACTAAGCTGTTTACTATTAAATGTAATTAATAGCCACATTAGGTATTCTAGTTCAAAATCCTCTCCTGCTTTTTTTTTTTTTTTTTTTTTTCTTCCCTGGTCTTCTGTCTGTGATTATTAAAAATGTGTTTTGGTTAGGATGATTTTTGCTGAGGTTTCAGTTATAGTGCCCTACTGACTTGTTTTTCGTTGCTGAAATTGAGCTCAATTCAATTGAGCCTGTATTCCAAGGTAGTGCACAGATATTTCGTAAAAGTGTCATTCTCTAAAAATGCAATATTTTCTTGGATATTTTTCACTTTACTGGTTTACTAGCAAGTTACAGAATTATTGCTCCTCTGCTCCAAGTTGAAAGAACCCTTTGTTAAAAACAGTGAAATATAAATGGCCAATTACATCTCCTTGCAGTACTGCAAACTTGAAAACTTTGGATCCAATTTATTTCTTTCAAAGAAGTGCAGTTTTTTGTACCAGTTCCTGCCAGTGTTACAGAACCAGGTAAAGAGAACCATAGAGTATTCCTAAAGAAGGAAACCTTAAAGTGGCAAGTGCAAGGCAAACATTTAGCGTTGATATTAATTAAACACTTAACATTTTCTTCATAAATATATAGAGATACAAAATTACCCTCCATACCCCTCATTTTCTTTCCCCACCACTTTCCTTCCCCACCACAAAGTATTATCCCTTTGTGATTAGAAAGCTGATGAAAACCAATGAGGAAAAACAACATTAGCATCTCATCAGCTCATACATTCTTGGTCAGGAGATGGAGAGCTGTCCTTGTCCTGGAGCGGGCGGCTCATCAGGGTCCCCATGGGTGGGGAAGGAGGATTCTCCAGGGTGATGCTGAGCTGAATTGGAACCAGAGGCGTTGCAGTTTGCTGTTGCCGGAGGGTAGCATCAAAGCGTTTCCTTCTGGGAATGGGAAATAGGGAAGGAAATTGGATCTCAAAAGTAGTCTCTGAGACAGAGTGCTTCTTGAGGCTCTTCCTATTACTGAAGCAGCTTATGGTGCCTGCTGTGTTGAGGTTGAGTAAATCCATCACCCCTCACTAAATGACTAGTGCAGGACCACAAAAGGAGTTCATGGCGCAGCTGAGCTTAGATTACACATGCTCTTAGGTCTTTGTCTGAAACTCTAGGTCTGGAAAATGGTGGA
>KL283293.1:0-15664 GCA_000699545.1 Podiceps cristatus | reverse complement strand
GTTTTGATGCAGTATGTTTTCTGAGCATCTCGTGAGGGTTTTAAGAGAAAATACAAAATCCCAGATTGTAAGCTGACTATTCATTTGGCTGTGCAAAGAAGAAATGTTTTCAAAATGATGTATTCTGTTGTAAAGAAAAAAAAAACCTGTTTCATTCTTTAACCCTGATTCTTTAAATGTGAAGCCCAGAATATAAATGTAACCTTAATTATGTTTCTGTTTCTACACAACTGTGTTGCTCATGTTAAAGTTTTTTCTGTGCATATGCCTAGTGCTATTAGAAGTGTGCTTAATGGTGAAAGTACAGATGAGAACTTGTTCCCGTCCCCATACATCAGAAACTAGTAGCTGAATGGCATTTTAAGTCTATCTCTTTTTATCTAAATACCATTCTGTAATAGATATATTGCTTTCTACTTATTGTTTAAATAGTTTTAAGGTAGAGAGGAAATGATGCATAAATGTTTTTCTTGCTAATCTTCAACTTTAACAATATAAATTTAATTTGCCCACGAGAGGGTGCTGTCTGCTAGCAGCTTGAAATGCAAAAATAAAGTATTTCTGGTATTGTAGTTCAAGGTTCAATTATTGTGTTTATAATCCAAATTGCTTTAACAAATAACTAGTGTTATTTGGATTCATTTGTGCATGGATTCACAAAATATTGGGGAAAAGTCTGACTGTAATAGCACAAAATAATCACTTTTATTCTCATGTACTTAGCTTTTGTTTACTATTTTTCACTCACAGATTTCAGAGTATGAAAGAGGCAAACATTGGTCTCTTTTACAGACTGGAGATATGAAGGAAATGACTCTCCAGAAGTTCATCGGGCCAGTGGCAGGGAAACTAATGTTTTTGTATTGCAGCTTAAGGTTAGGCTGCATTAAGCTTGATATTCAGATATTTAGCACTTGAGTAGAACCACGACTGTAGAGAAAAAATTGCATATACTTAATGGAGGATATTGCGAGCAAGATAGCAGGTCAGTTCCCTGCTTGAGTAGTTCTGGAGTACTCACTGCTATAACTCTAGTTATTTTCTATACCATTCTAAATCTTACTAAATCAAATAGAAGTTGTGTTTTCTCTCTGTCCCATAGTCTTACTTGCCTTTTTTTGCCATTGTTATATTAGTATGTGGTAAAAGACACACTAATTTTCTGCAGGGTGTTTTTTTTTCTTTTTGAAGGTATCAGAACGGGTAGAGAGAAGACTTCAGGAGATGGAACAAGAAATGCGTGCTGAGAGACAGCTTGTAGAAAGGCGCCAGGACCAACTGGGACATATGTCTCTTCAATTACAAGAGGTATGCAAATGTAAACTTCCTGTGTGTTTAGGATTAAGTTAGGAATGTGCTGCGTTTGTGAGCCTGCTCCTGTCAAACTGGCAAAAGTGCTCATATCTTTGGCATGTTTTTTAGCTGTATCAGTCCAGCTCTGCTTGTTTTGGCAACTAGATGATAATGAGTACAGTCTCTATTCTTCATGATACTATCTTGTCCATGTTTAGACCTTTTTGGTAACTGGCACAAACAGTCTTTAAAAGAACCCACCCCCTATGCCTGCCCTTAAACCCCAAACAAATAAAATCAAGTAATTAGTTGGGTTGTGTCAATGAAAACATTTTGTTTTCAAAAATGTAAACTTTGCTTGCAGTGAGCAGTTTATTTTTAACTTATTTCAGCAAGCAGTCAAATGCACTGTAGTGGCCGGGCAGCTTTTCATTGTTTTTCAAACAATTTCATTCAACAATATCTGATGAAGTATAAAGTATTGTTTAGGAGACAAATACAAATGTTTATATTATGAATTAAAATTGGAGACAGCTAGTAGCTTTTTTCTGCTTGTTTTAGGAAATGTTGGAAAAATACATCTCTCTGATTTTACTGCTATTTGGAAAATCTGTGTCTTAGCATAATGTAACTTCTTATTTCACTCTCCTTAAGATATGATATGCAATGTTATCTTTATGCAATAGAATACTATAGTTGAGAAGAAATGTGCAATTCCTTGTTTTTCACTTTTAATATTAACAACAGTATACATGCTTTCTGGAAGGCAGTTGTTTTATACAGTGCAGTGATATTGAGGAACCTTAATTTAGATTGACACTTTGTGTTTCGTGTGAGGCTAGAGACTCTTCAAAGAGGTCGCATTTAAGAAGATAAGGTGCTCTTTTGATCTAGATAAAAAGTAATGTTTATCAAAATGCTTGTAGTGCTTCTGCTAGTATTTTGGATTTACTCTTTCATTTTCCCCCCATTGATGTCCAAGTGGGTGGAAAGAGCTAGAGTGCTTTATTAGTTTTCACTGCTCTTTAATATGCCTATGTCCATTTCTAGATTCTTCGGTTGTGCCTTCAGTCTGGTAGATGGATGCTTAATGAAACGAGTTGGTGTCATTTGACAGACAGATATGCAGATTGGAACATTTTTTTTTTTTTTATCCTTTCAAAGAGATAAGGACTTATCTCTAAAGATACGTTGACACTGTCATGGTTTCTTTAGAAGGAAAACTGGAACTCAAGTGAATGAATTCAAATGTATTTCAAAGACTTTTATATGATTGGCTATGGGATCAGGAGCCCTCAAGCTTGCATACGTTTTCTTCCTAGGAGCTCATCTTTTGAATTTCATGCAAAATGGATATGAAATACTAAGTACATCCCCAACCTTCCATTCCTCTAAGCTGTCCAGCTGAAGATGAAGACATTTTAATCCTTTCTCCTGCAAATTATCTTTTGTTCCATGCGTATTTTTGGAAATTTATTTTTCCCAAGGAGTCCCTTTCTGTTTAAAAGATTTTTACACCGCTATTCAAAGCTTCGTTGTCTAGTCCTTATTCTTAGTTTACAGGAAAGCTCGACACCTATTAGTCTGCTTGGTAAACTTTTAGTATTAAGAATTTGCCCAAGCCAAGATTCACAGTCAGTCCTGACAGGAACAGGCTTATTCCACACACCATGCATTCATAGCTGCTCCTAATTGGAGGAGAGTAGCATTCTTGGTGATTATCTTCAATCGCTCAAGCAGGGGCTCATACCTCCAAATTGTACTTCTGGGTGGCTGATCTCAGTCATGACTCTGGATTTCTTGCACTGGACTCTTGTGACTGTATTTGGGAATACTAATAAAATGTGGTTACCCCTGTTACAGTGAATTATGGATTTTTCAGGAGCTTCTAACCTTTAATATGTAAAATGTCAGCCATTTGCATATTGGTTTTAAGTGTGGAAGGGAGCTTCTTTAAATAGGTATTAGGCAGTCTTTCTTTGATAGGTTGCAGAGGAATATGGAGACAGTATTGCGCTTGAAACACAGACTTCCATTACACTCAGTAGCAATAAAGGGTATGTCCTCTTCCTGTTACTTCTTCTCTCATAGCTGTCTTAACAGCTTGGAGAACATCTTTGTGACAGAGTTGCAATTTCCTACATGCCAAATGTTTTTAGACTCCAGTATTGCTAAAGTCCTTAGATCTTATTATGGGCTTCCATCCAGTGGTCCCATCTTCCTTCCTCATGTAAATTTGTCCTGCTCTAGGTAGAGAATGAGTGGTGTTTGTATTTATCAGGAATAGTTCAATATCTCTTGATCAGTTAGCTGAGCTCTTTAGCTCTCACACTGGCAAATTGGACCACCTTGTGCCCCACCTTTTGAAAAACACTTTTTTTTGAGAGCAAAATACTCTGGATCCTGTACATGCTGTCTCTCTGTGTATTGTTGTCCTGAGAGGTTGCGGTATGGGAAAGCTTTGTGAAGAAATTACTTTGCTATGGAATATAAATTATAGGAGAAATAGGAATATGAGAACATCTAAGGAGGTAAAAAGTTTAGAACTGATCTAATCTCAAATTACAAACAAACAGGAAAAAATGCCAACACCAAAACAGTCTGAGAATTGTGTATAGCAGATATAAGGTTTTGAGCTTCTGTTTTTTGATTTTTCAAGGGGTTTTTTTTGTATGTGGTGTTACAGGTGAATAGATTCAGTATGTCAAGCCAAATAGAATGAATAATGTAATTTATGACTATGAAGTATTTTAAATTTTGGAATATGAATAGTTCAAAAAGGTTGTTATTTCAGCAGTGTATTTTCAAGCTGAGTAGTAGTTGGCTTGTTGATTTGTTTATTACTTGCATCAATGTAACTTTGATGTGTTTTGTATTTTTCTGTACTATAGACTAAATTTGGCTTTAAGGATGTCTCAGCAAAGTTGTTAGAAAAACTCTATAGTTTATATGATGTTTTATGGGTTTTTAAAAAATATTCTATATTTTTCAGTAGGCAATTTCAGAAAAGCCGTCAGGTAATATAAGGAAAAAAAAATATTCCTGATAAGAATCATTAGATTTTGTGTAAAATATCTGATGTCATTTAACTCTTTTTCTTACGGATCACCCATCACTTGGTGGTAGCATTTGCCACAAAGATTGCTTGATATATTAGACAACTTTTCAAGAACAGATTCTCAGACTCCAGTGTGGAAGCTTACTTATTTCTTGACTGCCTTACAGTTGAAGTGTGACTGCATTGTACATTAAGAACAGCAGTTTCTTAACACATTATATGACATTGCTGGTTTTCTTCCTTATTGTGAAATATATTATTTTATGCTGCTCTGATACTTGGCTCCTGCAGATGCTATTCTCAAGTCTCCCAAGAGTCTAATCAGTGCACTCCTTTTATCTCTCATGGGATATACAAAATGGTGCTGAGGACCAGCTACTGAAAAAGGAGAATCTGTTCATTCAGTACATCCGTACAAGTGTGTACTCAAAGATTCTCAGAGGACATTGTAAATGAAAATACTTATAATGAACACAGTCAACACAGAGCGTAGTTGCCTTTTTCTGCAACTTGGCTTTTTAATCAGCTATTCCTCTTGTGGTGGCTTATATTTGTCCTGAAGTATCAGGAGTATCAGAAGAAGCAGCCAAGCTGCTTTCCAGTAAATGAGGTATCCTCCACTGGTGAAGCATGAACACATTTTGGGATAAAGTTGAGCCAGTACTTTCTAATAAATATCTGTGCTGGTTCTCTACAAGAAGACTTGGAGATGACGGTAGCAATTTAGGTTTCATTTTTTTCTAATTTTCTTTAATGACACTTGTCTGTAATACTAACACTAACTTGGATAGTGATGGTTGTGGTATTATTTGGTCCCTACTCCCTTTGGAGTTGGGTTCTTGGATTCACCCATGTAAATATGTGTATGGGCAGTCCCTTGAGAACAGAATGTTGCTTATCCCTAACCTGAATTTCTTTGAGGAGTAATAGCCATTTGCTCAGTTGACCCTTGTCTTCCATTGCCCATCACCTTCTGTTGCCCCTTTCTTTTAATAACTCTGGAATTGAGGACTATGAGGATGTGGTCCTCTGTTTTATACAAATACGACATGTTGCAGGAGAGGGAAGGGTAGATGTGCCTCCTGCAGATACCGACTAGGAGAGAAAGCTTTCCATCTGAGTGATTGAAGTGCGTGTGGACAGTATGTACTGAGGAATATATCAAGAAGTAGTCTTTATAAAGTATAGATGTTCCTGGGGCATGATGTGTATCTTAAATTGCTGTACGTTAGAAAGAATGTACTTGAACTGTTTTGTGTACTTTTGCATACTCTAGTGAAAATAAAGGAAATAAGTATTTCGCTGCAATTGTTTGGATCAAGCATGTTTCTACATAATTTTTAAGAGCTTTTTACTTTGTTATTCTGTTTCTCGTCCTTTATAATTTGAATTATGAGTTAGATGATCTTTTAGCTCTGTCAGTGGCCTCAGTCTTGTGATCATTGCGTGGATATAATGTTCTATTAAAGTCTTATTCTGTCCTCATTTATTTATCCAAGATGCTTCCCAGGTAACATTACTGGAAGGAGGGTAGGGTTTGGACTGAGTTCTGAAATGCTGTCATTTAATATGGCCTGAATGATTTACAAAGAAATGCTACTTAAAGCATTTGTGGCTATTTACTGAGACAATCTTTTAATTAATTTGTCTGTTATACTTTTCAGACCAAATAAAATCAAATTTGACTTTTGCATTTTATCAGTAGTTGCTTTAATTAATAAATTTTGTGAGGTTTAAATGTTAATAATAGTTGTTATTTTTAAGGAAAGTGTAGTGCATGTAACTGACCACTACTTGTCAGTATTTTACCGTCTTAAGAGAATCATCTTCCTAAATCTCAATTAATAAATCATATTTTCAGGGTCTAACTGAATATGATGGTACATTTGTTTTAGTCTTTCTCTTATCTTTCCTTTTTGTGTTTTGTATGATGTGCAAACTTCTTACTTGTATCACACTGTTATTATAATCATAGACTGATTATAAACCAAGATATCTAGTTCTATACTGAACACCAAGTTTGACATCTAAAATTTTGCATCTTTAACATTTAAATTTACTTTATTATTTTTGAATCTGTAGTCTGTATGTACTGCATGTAGGTGGATAAAAATTATTCTCTACATTTTTATGTATCTTTTAGTGTGCACTGGTGTGTTTAAACACTGTTTAAACAGCAAACAGAAATTCATGCAAATCATAATCTTCACTTTCTTTTGTATTCCTGATACAAACATGTTTCTGATTAGAAAGGAGAACAAATAAAATCATCTTGCCAGTGCTACTGACACAAATATGGGTTGCTTTAAGAAAATACATCTGTTGTGTAAACTAAAACTATTCTGAGACTCTTCAGGGCTTTATTTTGAACGTGAAAACACCATCGCCTTGTACTTTGGCATTTATGCATCCACTTTCTAAAACAAGATCAAGTATCATTCTGAAAAATGGGCTTTAAACAGGTTTTATATGCATCGAATATCCTGGATGGCTTTACTAATTCCTGTGCTTAGCTTCCTGGATTTTGGTGAAATAAGTCGGTGTGTTCATGCTTTGAATACTTCAGGTGAACAGAATAATTTTTATAGAACATTTCAGACCCACTGACTCTGGTAAGGCAATGTCTATAGTTATGTCTTAAGCTAATAACTTGCATAGGCCAGGAAGCATTTTTTTCCTTCTTGTGCAACTGGATACTTAGATTCTGTTTGCCTCCCACTGCGCATACAATGAAGTGCAATAGGCTGGTACACTCAGCAGAGAGTGGGGTAGACTGATGGTCAAAAGCATTATTGAAAAATCTCTTTTTGCATGTCTTTATCTCTGATCTTGTTAGACAAACATAAACTCGATCTGTGCTCTGAGCCATCTACATGTTTTAATGCATAGTTGATACTTGCCCCTTGGCTCTGTGCTGTACTACCTGTGGCTAATGGTTTCTGGTTTGATTGTACTTTGAATCTGTCCGTGTCTTGGAATATGAGCAAGTCTCATACATATCTATCACTGAAATATCTAGGCAGTTGGTTTTTAAATGCCTGGCTGGTCTGTCTAGGTATCATACTTGGACCCATGCTAGCTGCTAATGTAGCAAGTTAGGGAAGGAGTTTTCATTCAGATTAGGATGTGGTACATTTTTGCTTTCTTTTAAAATATAGCAAAGGGGTTGATCTGTTTGTGTATTTCTGCTAGTATGAATATAATTCAGGGATCAATCTCACTTTGAAAGCAAATTTCAGTTTGTGGTCTGTGCAATACTTTCAGATAATCTGGTTTTATTCAAAAAAAAAAACCCAAACAAAACCCAAACCCTAAGAAAATTTAGGTGGCTCAAATTGCAGTAAAGGTTACAATTTACTATGGGAAGGTTTTCATAAGTTGAAAAGTGAGAATTGTTGTGAATATGTGAGAGGCCTCAACATAGTTTTCCCTGTTTATAAGAGAAAATATCTGTCTAGCAGGGAGTAATTTTACCTATTTGAAGTTTTGGGATTCGATTATACTATATATGGATGAGGTACTTTGAGCTGGGATATACCAGGCATGTTAATATTCTAATACTGTCTTATGCAAGTGAACTCTTTAAAGATCTGTAAGAATTGCTCTACAGGGTTAAATCAAAAGCTCATCTAGCCCGTCGGGGACAAGAGCCTGTTTCTGACCACCTGGGCAGGCAGTGTAACATCTAGCTGGTCCATCCAGAAACCATTCTGTGTAGACCTCTACGTGGGAGTTCTCTGTTTGCTTGTGGCATCCTCCATGCCTGTCCCTTCCTTCCAAGGCCCCATCAGCCTCCTCCTGGCCAACCTGAACATTAAAGCTTTTGAGAGGAGTATCTTGGTGGGGGAGTCCTAGAATCCTAGTGACTGTAGGCCTGTTCCCTGTTGGTGCTTCAGCATTGCCAGGCAGAGCTCTCCTGGGCCGTATCTGCCTGCTGCTCGGGAGCCATCAGGGAGGTGTGTGTGTTGGAACCGCTGCCCTCAGCTTCCCCTTCCTAGTTCCCATTCTTGACCATTTGACTCCCCTAATCCCTTCTTTGGAGGCAAGAAATGAAATCAAAGAATCAGTTGGATCTTTACGTAGTATTTCTTTAGCCCCCTCTTCCTAGGAGAAACCTTACATAGAGAAGTCTTTAGTGGAGAAAAAACAAGAGTGGCACAAAACAGTGAGAACTACTTAAAAAGGAATGTAAGAAAGAGAGAAAACATGGAATTAACTTTTACCTATGTAGTTTCTGAATTTTCTGTAACAACTGATGCTTGGCTACCTGTGGATGACCAAATTTTTCCATTTCTTAGTGACATTTTGATTGGTTAACTGTTGGCCTACTTGGCACCTACTGGAAAGATGCATGTTGCATGGTTGAAGCAGTGCATACGTGATATGTTTAATTTATTGTGACATCACATTCTTTTGGCAGTATTTTAACTCTGATATATATGTGAACCGTTGGTTTTTTTCTTTCTTAAAAATGAAATGATTATGGGCTATTTTTGCAATATACAGAAAATAAAACTGAATATTATATTTGTAGTCATGTAATGATAGGAAAGTCTGCCTTTTTATTTGAAGCTATTGCTATTTAATAGCCTAAATATTATTCAGTGATCCTGATAAGTTGAAATGGCTTATTAATTTCTGTGGTTTCTTCTGGGAATTAGGATGTACTACTGATGTAGGGACATACTTCTTGCCTTCAGTAGGGAAATCTTTGAAAATTTTCCTGGTATTTCTAATTCCAGCCTAGCTTTAATATTTTCCTTGTGATGCTGACATCTCTAGCAAAATCTGTACATGAAAACATTAATTTTTGGTCCTATATTAATTACCTAATTTAGTGCCAAAGATAAGGTTGGCATATGGTTGACTGTATATAGCAAAGCTTCTAATTCTGCTAGTAAAATTGAAGCTCCATTGCAGTTAGTACACATCATATATCCCTAGTAAACTGTTCTGAACTGGTACTTATAGTCATTAAAAAAATGTTCAATAATGGCATTAGCTGAAGTGGTGATCTTTGAATTTTGTTTATGTAGCTTTTTGGGAGTTCTCCCTAGAGTTTTTTTGAGTAATGTGACAGTGTGTCAAGTCTGTGTGCAGTGTTGAGTTGTATAGTTGACTAGAATGGTAGATTTGAATCTGTACTGAATACTTAGAGAAATATGTTAAATATGTTACAGTCTTACAGTATCTGATTATGAATCAGATTAAAAGTGTAATACTTTATGTAACATATTTTCAGTGGCATAGTTATGATGAATATCTTCCACAATCTCAGTTTTTCCTATAAACTTTCAAGCAGGAGAGTAGTCCAAACTATACTGAAACACTTATGTTTCCTGAGCTGAGGATATTAAACTAAGATAAGTATATAAATTTATTTATTTTCTCTACAAAGCTACTTTTAAAAGCAATACTTCTAAAGCTGAATGTCTGGCTTTACTGAGGTTGATTAATATCTTGCCTTCTGTTTTCATTGAGTGAAATTGTTTCCCAGTATACAGTGAAGAGAAAAATATTCAAAAAAATAAATTGCACTAATTATAGGGGCAAATTTCAGGGATATTTGTTTAAGGAGATATTATTTTAAAATGTGGAATAAAAATGCTGCCCAGGAAGAACAGTTTGGGAAAAGGGCATTTCTTTCTGGACATGGCTATGTGTTTCTGTTGTTGTTCTGTTGTAGTTTTAGCAACTAATAGTGGAAGGTATAGATGTACTTATGCTTCATGATATTGGATGAAAGTAAAAGGTGTATGCTAAGGTCTCTAATTGATTTGTAGCTAGCGTGAAAACTGCTTGGCCATGGTGCACAGCAAAGAAACAAGATCTGTTAATACAGTTACTGAAATCACAGTAAATTCTGCCGGTATGGTTAGTGATCTCTCTCAGCTGGTGTTTCTAAGTGATATTTAAGATGAGACAGTGACATTGTTATGGCTTGAGAAATCCAAACTTGGGCTGTGTGTGTTGCAAATCGTATGTGTCAGTAATGTCTGTGATGTCTAATGCATTCCTTTGCCAGTGACTGGCTACACAACAAAAATAGTGTTGGTTTGCAGATGGAGAAGATTTTGAAATTGATTTTATTTTTTAATTTTATTTTTCTAAGATGCTTTAGAAAATGTATGTAAGTGTTTTTAGATGTCTCAGTTTGAGAGGTGGACAGTAAAAGTCCCCATGGATATCCCACACCTCCCAAAGTAGGGCACGTCAATGTCAGTAACGTCTGATCAGGAAAGTTTCAGTTGATTCTGTCTTAATCTGGACATTTGCTTAGAATTGCAGTATTCAGATAAAAATAACTTTTTCCTTTTTTTTGTTTCCAACACAACCTTATGGCAGTGTTTTCCTTACTACAGTGCATTGTATTTCATATCATGCATATTTTATTTTAGAGAATATATTCTTTCCATCTAATATAATCACAGGTTATCTATAGAGGATCTCTTGACCCTCTTAGACCTTCATCTCAAAGTGTTTGGCGTCAGCCTTGAGCATCTATACATCGGAAGGATGTTAGTGCTAGTTTTGACTTTGCATTTGCCCCTGTTCTGTGCATAAGTGTATTTATGTGTGCATGGACTCATATTTATTTTTACCTAACAATATATGTTGGCTCCACATGGAAATATTAGACAGAAAATGTTTGTCTAGATCTTCTTTATTAAATATATTTTGAGACAAAGAAGACTTCTGTAACTTTTCTAATGAAATGCGCAATATATTTTTCCCCTCTAAAGGCTTTAAGGAAGCAAGAGGCTAAAGCTGATGAAACAGAAGAACTCATGAAAAATAAACTTGTGAAATACGAAAGTGAAAAGAACCAAGTAAGACTTAATTTTCTCATTTCTTGATTTGTTTTAAATAAGTGTGTAGTGTCACGTGTTCCAGAATATGCTTCCTTTTTCAGAGAAACCAGCAGAATAAAACTTTCTGTGCTCTTTAAGATAACAAGGAATTTTTTTGCATCAGAGGCATTGTGAATATAGCTATGCTGAACTTCTGCCTTTCCTTCAAAGTTCTTCAGTTATAGTGTGCTACTTCTAATGACTCTTCCATCCTGCCAGGTGGACAAGTTTATAATTTGGGGATTATTCTTGATTTCTTTCTCTGATCGTCTCTGAGTTTATACATAGTCTGCTGTTGCTTATTTGAAGCAGCTCAAAGATGCAGATTTTTTTCATCCCTGCAACTTATGCATGCTGGTTATTTTGGACCATGGTTATTATTGATTACTCTTCCTGAACTATCTGTTGCCATGTTGCTCTCTTCCCATTCACAGAAAACAAGATTTCTTTTACTTCTGTTCTGGCAGGATGCTAGGATCATATTACACTCTCTATCTTTTTTACTCTGAGATCAAGTTAAGCCTTTTTGTCAGTACTTTCAAAGTTAGACTCCTTTACGCTAAACCATTTATGTAGTGGTTTGTTATGTTACTTTCTCCATTCCATTAATGCTGGTCCTGTTTACTTGGCTTATTTGCCAGCCTCTCAACATCCTCTTTGAGACTGCTATCTCTGCAATAACAATTTCCGCTGTCAAAAATTATATTTATTTTGATGTGGATCTTTGTGATCTTTGAACTATTTATGGTAGAAGTCAGAAAATATTTTGTAGCTTTTGGTGGTTTTTTTTGGGGTGGGGGTGGGGTGGGTGTTTGGAGTTTTTGTTGGTTTTTTTTTTTTTTTTCCTTCTAAATGGTCATCAGTTTGCTGACTGTTTCTGATTAGCCATTTTTAAATTCCCTTGATATTATATTTTTAGGAGAAAATTTAACTGTAAAAAGTCCTCTGAGCACTTCAGTCTTTCAGTCATCTTTTGTTTCCAGAATAATTCAAATAAATCTTGCACAAGATAGAAAAAGCACAGAATTTACTAGTTACCAGTTGTACCAATGCATGTCATCTTTAACACTTTTATGAATAAACTATGTAACAAGATGACTTTAAATGTTAAGTCATTAATTTTAATTTGAGTACATTTCAAATCCAAGGACAATGTTTTTGAAGCTTTTTTAAAAATCTTATCTTCCTTTCTGTTACTTTTAACCCAGTAAAAATTCGCTTTCGTGTATTTTTTGTTTTGTTTTGGGTTATACGTACCAATATTGTTCCAAAATGATAGACTGTAAGTTAAATTCTCTTTATGTAATTTAAAGAAATATAGCAGGGATTTAGTACAAATGTAAGTTTGCTTTAAAATTTTTGACAAATAAGAACATTGCGTGTATTATACTTCATTTTAAATAGATGCTTTTACTGATTGATTTGTGCCAGAACTAAATAGTTAGCATACAGTTTTGTACTGTGATGCATATGTTGCTTTTCTTCAACATCTTCTGTAATGAAAGCTTGAGCAGGAACTGGAGCAGTCCCGGAAAAAGTTGAATGAATCAGAAGGCAGTAGAGAAGCTCTTTTGCATCAGGTAACTGCTTTGGTGTGGTGAAAAATCTTAGTTTTCATATTAGGCTCTGAGTCTTTGTTTAATCTTCCTATCTCATCCTCTGATAACATTGTTTTGGCAAAGGAAGAAGAGGTACAGAAAGACAGGTTTAAGAGTCTAAAACATGGGGAGTGAGCTCTTGTTATACTTTTTCTGCTTTCCAAACTTTTATGTATATATGTTAATATATAATAATTATAGTAGTGGTAGTAATTATGGTACTCTTTAAGTACATGAACACATTATTTATAGCTGCCTTTCATAGTATGCTTTAGAACAACTTCTGTATTAGTAATTATTGTTATGCAAAGCACGTGCTTTAATTGGTGAATTCAGATAAACCAGTGACCCAGAAGTATTTGCTCTATTCAATACTAATGTGATAAAAATATATAAAAAACCAAATACATGAAAAACTATCTGAAGTGTGCTCTAGAGGATACCTATTGTTTCAACACATGATTAAATCTAGAAGCTGCAGGAACCTGGATTATAGCTTAAGAAAGGCATCTCTTCTCCTAAACACTTCCAATCCATCCTTCTTTCAGAGGAGCTGGGGAAAAAATTGAAATTAATAGGGAGGGAGCAATTGGCATACTCATCTATTAGCAATAGTTGTTTGATGTGTATCTAGCAGAGTCCAAGTTGGCTGTATTATTGTTTTGAATTTAACTCGCTGTTCATGGAATATAGTACAATATAACATGCAAGTAATATGAGTTAGAGCTATTTTCCTTCAATTCAATTTTAACATGTCATATTTCCTTTATTTTCCTGTACACACTGTCATCTTTGTAAGTGCTAGACTGTATATGATAGGAAGGAAAAAGGTAAAAAGCCTCTATATGTTTCTGAAGAATAAGTATGTTGTATTTTTAATGAGTAGAATTTAAATAAAGTATCTTGCTTATTAAATATGTATAGATATTTTCACTAGCAATGTAAAAAGACAATTGCAACATATAAAATCGTAGTGTGTTGTCTGGTCTAGAGAAATTAATATCTTCCTTGGTCAACATAGCAATTTAAAATGTTTCCTTTAATTCTGAATAATCACTTTGTGCTTTATAATTAGGAAGTAACTTGTCTTTTTGTTTACCATCTGCAGTACTGAGATTTCTTTAAGAATATTACTTGTGTATAGCCACTTTTTTTGGTAGTATTTAATTAAAATATGCTATTTACTCTTTCATTCTGTTTTTCATTAAACGTTTGATACTTGTGCATGCATTTTAGATTGAGGATCTTCGTTCTCAACTTTTGAGAGCAGAAGACCACCGTGTAGAGTTGCAACATCAAATTTCACATGTTGCTATGCACCGCCAGAGCTACCAGGATATACAAGATGATGACAGGAGAATTAGAACAGGTACAACTCTCAAATTTTGCACTAGATGCCTGCAAATTAGTTAGTTAGCCTGGACATTAATTCTGTCTTTGAGATTTGGTCTAATTCTTCTGCTTTTTCAACAAAACCAGCCACTTACCTCCTCAGCTTTAATTTATTAAGTACCGGAACCTGAGTATTAACAAAAAAATAGCAATGAGAGTTAAAATTTAGGATAGAATACTGTGATTTGCTTGGTTAAAACAAATTAAGATTCTTAAAGACAATTTCAGTGAAGTGGATAGTGTTTTTACAGAAGAAAAATTTTGCAATATTTTAAAATATCTTTTTTTTTTTATTTTACATTTCAGTCCATTTGCAGTTTAAATTCTGCCATCTTGAAAATCGTAATAAAAGTAATTTACATAGCTGGTTAATAAGAGTGATGAATTTCTAGTAGAATTTCTAAGGGGTAACAACATGTTCCAGAGAGGTTAAGAAAATTTACCAGTATGATGCAGCCAGGGCTTCTGTTTGCAGTATGTTAGAATTCTAGAGACAGAATTGTTCCATTTAGAACAAAAATATTTTAAACTATTTCAAGATGTAATTGTGTATTAAATTGCCACTTTAGCAAGGTCTTCGCTACATTGTTAGTTATCTATCTGTATTTAAACTTTTCAAACATAATCAAAAAAGCATTAGAGAAAGTCTTTATCTATTTTCTTATTAACATGGAAATGTGTTACTCAAGATAATAGTGACTCCAAGTCCAGTGTCGGTGTGAATGATTAATTGGTTTGGTTAATGACTTCTTTTTATATTTTCATACTTCAACTACTGAATTATCTTCATTATTAAAATAGGACTCAGGGTTCCTGTTTTACAAATCACATAAAGAGCACTGGATAATGGCTAGATTTTGTACAGGGCTCAGCTTCAGAAATGTAACACAAAATAGTCATTTTAACATTTTTTCTCAATTCATGTTAACATATCTGCTTAAAAGTGAATTTATTTGAAACAATATGCCTTTCATATTATGAAAGCCTATTTTAATTTTCCCATTTGTTTTATAATTATAAATCAAAATTGTTGTAAAAATATGAAGAAAATTTTAAAAAATGTACTGGAGCTATTAAGATATAGAGATATATTTATATAATTTATGTAGTTGTGTTATTCCTTACTGTGTTACTTCTATTTCTTCAAAGATACATGGCAAAAATACAAATGGAGATTTTCTTTGCCTTTAGTAGTTGTTTATTACTAGAGACCTTTAAATTTCCTCAACTGGAAATTCAACTTACTTTCATCAAGAACTTCTGTTGTAAGATTCAGACATAAAATTCATAGATAGTGTGACTTCCAAATCAGGAGGTATTACTCTGGTGGAATAAAATTTTGGCCTTGAAGTTTGTGGCCAAGTTTCATTTACATCAGAATTTCCTCATTGTTTCTTCTGTCCTATTTTATTTTATTGGTGGGGGTTTTTCTGTTAGTGATTTTTTTTTTGGGGGGGGTGAGGGGTGGTGTT
>JMFS01112823.1:0-15166 GCA_000699545.1 Podiceps cristatus | reverse complement strand
GGGGGGCGGGGAGAGAGAGAGAAGAGTACAATTCCCTGCCTACTTTCCCAGGTATTTACAAACCAAGATGTTTATGCATACAGCTTAATGGATGCATACACAACACACACCCTCTCTGTGGTTCCTTATAGTCATAACATATTAGAAGGTAAATAGGTCAGATTTCACAAGTTAAACAAAATAGACCTTAGCAAGTACCTCCAAAAGAAACTGGGGCATAGCAAAGAATGGTGAAGTCATGTGGATGATTAAACCAATGATGTCCTTTCTTCTGATTCTCCAGAGGAACGTGCATGTGCTTAAGGAACAGAGTAGGAGAGAGTTAAGCAGCCGGTCACATCTCTGCAGGATGTGGGGTTGGGTTTTTGACTCTTCACTGAAAACAGCGCAGGGCCGTTTTTGCGTGTTGTTCTGTAGCTCTGCAGGAGTTTAATACGCAGCTGTGCAGTGGTCGGTGGGGGGCTGCTGCCCACACGTTTTGAAGTGATGTTTTTTCAGATGAGTAAACTCAAAACTTCCTCTACAATCGTTCACGGTTCTTTGGTCAACAGTGCTGTGGCACCTATCTGTAGGTAGATGTAGGTATGTTTCTTTAAGTAACTATATATTTCTTCACCACTTCCACACATAGTGTTTGTTTATGCTCTGAGCTTTAACCACTCGTGTTGTTTTGCGTGTGTGATCCTCTCTGGAGTTTTCTATGCAATAATTTTTATTACAGTGACAATGCTTCAATGTAGCTAGCTTGTACCTTTGTAATGGACTTTGATGCTCACAAGGTCACTCTGTAAACACACAGATCGCATAGTCCTAACCTCACTGAAGTTGACTTCTTCCTCTGACCTCAGTGGAGTCCAGATTTCTTACCTTGTAATTGAATTTCCTCAAATAATAGCATTTTTCCTTTCCCCGCTCTTTTGTGTTCAGGTGTCCCCTAACAGGGAGATGACTACATTTGTTTACACTTCAGCCTGCCGAGTTGGTATGCAGTGAACACTAGATGCATTTTGACAGTTGATATTCTGAAATATTTGCTGGCATCAACTTCCCATGAATCCTCTGTCGAGCCTTTTATGCATTGGCAGGAAGGGACTGAGGTCAAGCCTGTAATTGAAGTTCTAGAATATGCTTCATTTCTGCCTTCAATCAGACTGCCTGTCCCTCTTTTAATTATGTGATATAGCCTCTGTTTCATCATTTTGCTAGGAAGAGATTTGCCACAAAGCAACCTCTATGGCATAGGATTTCACAGAGGCATGCAGGATTCACATTATATTATCTCACAGAAAAGTTCACTGGATGCTTAAATCTTTTTCTGCCTTCCCCTTGCAGAGGCTGGACAATCGGTGTGCTATAATAGCATACTTCTCGCCGGTGCATGGAGCTGGCATAGCCTCACCCACCCACAGAAATGAGCTGTTCATGAGCTGCCACTTTCCTCCTCATTGCCACTGTTTGGGCTTTGTGCAATGAAAATGGGCCCTGAGCTCCGCAGGCAGAAACCCCAAAGCTCTTTCAGGAGCTGAGAGACATCTGCACCCTCCCCTGGCCCTGGGTCCTCTGCACAGGGAACTGGCTTGGCCCCAGGCTGCACAGTCTGTAGCCATGTGGCCCTTTCCATAAGACGATGCGTGCCGGTGGTGCGCTGCACTGGTGGAAGCAGAGCGGCAGTGCCTGGGGGGCCAAGCTGCCGCACCAGCCCTGCCCTCCTGCCTCCCCCGGGACCGTGTGAGGGCTTCTCTCTGCAGCGGTCACTCCTGGGCTCTGTCCTGTGTGGGGTTGAGCCAGACCTTGCTGCATGGCTAAGGGTAGAAATTTGATGGGCTTCAGTAAAATACCAGTGCCTAACAGGAGCTTTGGGGAAGTTTACATGTCTGCCTGTCCCATTGACTGGGGACCATGGTGCATAGTTTTCCTTTCTCACTCCTGACCTCCTGGATGACACATGATTTGTGAGGGACAACTGGAGACCTGAAACCTGCTGGATGTATCTTCAATAAATCATGCATTAGCATCCAGTCGTAGCCACCCAGGCTGTCTCTTTACCCCAAATGCACCCACCACACTGCCCTTTTGACAAAAGTTGTATTTTCTTTAATTAATTGTATTATTTATATTTTTATTTGTGGAGCATTTGCAGTGGCTGTCATGTTACTACAGAAACGTATGTTCATAAGCTTTGTTGTGACTGGCCCTGGGCTTGACTAGTGTGAAATAGAAACTGGGAAGTTTAGTTTACTAATGCAGTCAGGATTATGGCCATTGCACGCAAAATTTCCAAGATCAGACCCTCTTTTGCTCTTTGTCTTCCTTGTCTCAAGAAAGAATCCTTTCTGAGCTTTGTAGGCAAAGCAAAACCAGCAAGACAAAGATATAACAGCTTGCCAGAGACAAGTATTACTGCCTCTGTGAATATTTATTAAATTAAAAACAAAGATAAGAGAGCATGGAGCAGCACTTACCACAAAACACACTCATTAGAAGGGCATTTACAAGCTCTGCCTAAAACAACACTTTTGCAGTTTCTCTATTTTACTGATTTTTGACTTTCTCTGGACATAAGCCCCAGTCTGCTTCCACCAAGCTCGGTGGGGCAGCGGTTCTCAGTATGCAAAAGCAGGGTGTGCACTGTCTCTTCTGCTTGTATTTCATAGCCATGGGCACCCAGTGATTTCTTTGAAGACAGTTGGAACATGCATGTACAAATGATGAATTAACACACCAATACAGAAAATGGATGTGTTGCTTAGATGGTCTGGTAGGCAAGTCTTCAGGAGAAACTTGGATTTCCTAGTTAAGTACAGGTTTTCTGTGTAACCCTGTGCATATCACCTAATCTCTTAGTCCGTCATTTTAAAATGGAATTGACAGTGCTCTGATGCTGTGACATTGCATACCAGGGTAAATGCCTATGGCCAGTACTATGTGAAGATGCTTTGGTGCATAGGACACTGTCCCTGCTCTCTTCTGCACCAGGCATTCATGCTGCAAGCCCAATCCAGCTTTTTCTAGACCTGTCTCTGGTTTATTTTGCCACTATGCAATCTTGATTAGGGTTGCATTTTGCCACCATGCAATCCTCTGTGGGGTTGCATCCAGTGCGCTACAGCAGGGGATCCCCTTCCTGCTTGGTCTTTGCAGGTAAAACCCTGTTCTGTACCTATGATGGTTTCATTTATACAGCTTGACAGGCTGACTGTGGAGGTGGAGTCAGCTGCCACCTGATGAAGACACAAAGGGTCAAAATTTTTAAGAGTGAAACCTGTCCTTGCCCTCATTCCCAGGAAGTGCTGCCTGTTAAGTAGTTAAGATGTTCATCTACCACATAAGGATGGGTGATGATGCTTCCTTAAGCAATTGCGTCTCCAGGCTCAGTGGAGAATACATGATCATTTTGTACTCTCTTTCTTCTTCATGTGCATGAATTTGTTTTAAAAAACATGGTTTTTTTCTTCCCTAGGAGATGACCCATTCCTGGCCTCCTCCTCTTACTGCTATTCACACTCCTGGAAAGGCCGAGCAGACCAAGTTTTCTCTCCCAAGCAAGGTACAAGTAGGCTATTACCAGTGACTTGATTTTCTGTTCTGTTGAGCGTTCTTCACCGGAGAGTTAATTTTTTTGGAATTGGTTCCATTTTCAAAAATTTCAAAGACTATTTTTAGGTGGAAATTCCCAATCAGAATGTTGTTACTAGTAGGACTGCTTCTTTAAAGCTGCAGAAGTTACAGTGGAGGCAAAGTGAACTTCGTCTCTGTTGTTATAAGAGTCTTTCTACATTGAATATGATATATTTTGTTTGGGTTTTTTCCCATTATTATTTATGCAATGCAATGGGTGAAGTGGTCATTTATTCCTACTTAGTGATTGAGTGCATGATGAGGTTTAGGCTGCATGATCTAATTACAGTGACTTAAAATGTCCCCACATGTGGACAGTGCTACAGCAGCCGTCCATGTGTACGCTCCAAGAGCACTGGTAGTTCATCTAACAGGCAGTGAATCGTTGTCTGATTTGAATGTGCCTTTAGCCCAGTTCCGTTGTTGCCTTCTATCTATGGTTCTGGTAGCACTGTTAGAGATCAAGCTAGTACACAGGACAACTGTTGCTGGCAGTATCTTTTGCTGGGACCTGAACAGCCATGATGATGTTTGGGGAAGGGGAGAACTTCCCCAGGGTGGGAAAACTACAACCATCTGTCATGGAGCTACATAAAAGTTCCTTTCTAAAGGCAGAACCTCAGAAAACAGCTTATAAAGCTGGTACTGCTTGACATTATTTTTCAAGCAATCATATCCTGTTTTAGAAGCTGGAACATGATTTTCCTCTTACCAATTTTATCTGTTTGGCAGATATTCCCCTGTCTGAAATGCAGACGCCATACTTAATTGGAAAGCACATGAAATTAGCAGTATCTGTGGCTCCTTAAAAAAACAAAGGCAGTGCCCAGTTTGCCTTATTTTAATGGAATGTGATTGTTCCTGCTCTAGCACTGCCATTGTCACTGCAGTCAACTGCTCCAGCATTAAGCATCAGAAATCATAATCATACAAGAGTATAATTCTCATTGCAAATTGGGTTAAAATCAGTTGAACCCATTTAGGTGAAAGTGAAGCCTGACCTGTGTAAATACAGTGAGAGTAGAGGGGTTTGCCTACTGGAAGCTGTATTTTTTTATTTTATACCATCTCTTAATTTAGTGTTCCATTTTTGATGGGCCCTACAGAAATTGGTCTAAGTCCTGCAGACTATCTCCATTGGCAGCAGTATAAGCATAAGTTCAGAGAAGCTAAAATTTTCTTTTGCTTTTCTGTTTCTATTAAGTTTGCTTTGAACTTTTAAGATCTACATCAAAGTTAATTTCTGGCATGTTAAATGTTGATCCTAAAATTCTTGACCATATCACTTCAATACAAAATATAAATTAGATTATTTTTTTTTTTTTTTGAGTTAGCATTTCAGGAAATAGTCAAGCACATAAATGTTTCCAAGTTTACTAGTGTTACTTAAAAAAAATATAACAGAAATGTCTCTTCAGACATTGCATTAAATCAATTATAGCTAGCCAAATTATAGATCTTAGACATAATGTGGCTAGATTGTGCAGCCACAAAAAGCAGAGACGGGCACTATTAGAAGTCCTCAGTTTAACTATTAAAAAAAAAAAAGTATCCTTATGAGAAACATATATTAAAAAGTGTGATAAAAAAGGCAGAACTTACCAGAACAATTTATCCCTTTGACATTCAAATTTAAAGTGTCATGTTTACTCTTAGGGCATGATTTACTTCACAAGGGACTGACTGACAGCACAGTATAATATTAGGAACTAATAATGCCCTTGGAGGAAGTGCAGTGAGGGCTTTAATGACTTTAACATCCTACAGAACTAACACTTCCAGCAAAGTAGTGCCTGGCTGTGAGATGAGCTTGTAAATAACACCTTAATTTCAAATGATCAAACTCTGCTTGGAAGGAAAGCTGATTACAATCACTGTGGACTATGAAGCCTAGAGAAAAAAACTAAGCAAGAAAACACTGTGACATTAAAGAAGCAGCTTAGTTACTGCGAGCCAACAAGAGTCCCGGCATTAGCATGCTCAGTGTTACAAGCCAGATTCTTTGCTGGTTTAAAGTTGTTGTACTTCCATTGATTTCATTGGATTTGGACCAAGTTCCATCAGGTGAAGATCTGCTTCCAGCTTCTTTATCAAATCCTTTGTGTCACAGTCCAAGTAAAAACTGTGACTATCAATAAAAGGTTACTGTATTTCCAAACAGTGAGATAAAAAAAAAAAAAAAAAAAGGCAGTGGGGCTGAATTTAATGCATAGTTGCATTCATGCTGCGGTCTAAATTGTACATCGTAGATGGCTCATACACACATCCATGCCCAAGCCTGGAAAAGGCTAGGACCACTGCAGGTGTAAGTCTGTGCAGGGTAGATTTACAGCAGCTGAGGACAAGCTCTTGTCTGAACTGTGAAAGGGCCCCGCAGTGGTGCTCTGTCTCCACAGTTAATGTTTTTTTCAAGTAATGTCACTGGTGCTGCCTTAACAATCACACGATCCCTTCCCTGTACCATCTCCTTCCCTGCTTGTATAAAGCCAGTGCCTTTAATCTAGCAAGCTAAGATACATCTTACCTCCTTCATCTTATTTAACTAATGCTGAAATTTTGTGTGTTCTTCTTTGTAGGACTCCCAACATCTGACCTCAGGATACAATGTACAAAGTAGGTCTTTATGATCCTAGTCCTAACAGTGAGGGCTGGGTATTTTATTTTTCCCTGCTTAACATCATTAAGACAAAGGCTAAAAAATTAATTTCTGCTAAAGCAGATCGGTTCCATTTTTTATTACATGTTATGTATTGTGGCATGTTGTGAAACCAAGTATAATTAGATGGGCTGACAGCTTTGGATGCATTTTAATTCTACAGTAATCTTTTGACATTTGAAAATGTGTTTCCTTTGTTTACAGAGTGGAGTGATCCAGCAGGGAAAGTTGCAACTAAGTCAGTGCCACAAAAGTCGTAAGTATTATTATTACCAGCTTTAAATCTCATTTTAAATTTACGATAAAGAACAAGCTTTTTTTCTCCAAAGGTAGCTAAAATCTAGCTCTGCTCATAATCTTGTCCTGGTGTTCAGGTGTTCTCAGTAGTCCTTAAAAATTAGCCATAAACCAGTTTTATGTTTTCAGTGCTTATTACTGTTTCTTCTTTTTAAGCATTAGCTAACAGAGGTATGTGTGAAAGATGAGTTTATTAAGCAGAAATAATGCTGATTTTACTTGTACAGCTTGCCAAAATTAAATCACTTTTATGCTTCTCTCATCAGATACTAAGCCTCTTACAATAGAAATTGCAACCCAATGAACAGATGATGCAGGAATTTTAACATTCATACAGTGAGGGAAAGTAAAACACATCATACGGAATGATTCTACTAGCTGGTGTTGAAAAGCTGGTCTTGAGTTTCACACACTTTGAAACAGCTGAAAATCACAGATGATCTATAAATATGACAGTTGAGAATTGTGGAAGAGCTAATTCTCCATTGTGTTAAACCATTTCTCTTTGGTGCTTCTCTGGTGTAAGGCTGCAGTAATGTAGCAGTGAGTTGAGACTGAACTATTTTTTTTTACTTTTACCCCAGATTCTCAAAGTAATTTACAAACATGGATTAAATAATAACTTTGAAAAGTAGGTGTTGGTTTTATACTGATGAAAATGTGTGGGTCTGATTTCAGTTCAGAGCTGCTATTTTTTTTTTTTTTTTTGTGTTCAAGTGTTTCAAACTACTGAATGTGGAACTGCACTAGCTTAATTGACGTTTGTGTAAATACAGCATGTTCACTTAAAATTCCTTCAAAATTATTGTAATGGTTCCCCTTAATCTACTAAGGACACAATTTTAAGTAAATCCCTATAGGGGAAGAAAAATCAATGCAAAGATACCTACATAGGTTTTTAAAATGAATTTAAATATATTGATTCTTAGTGCAAGTTTATGTACAGGAAAGGACTTGTGGGAGTTCAGTGATTTGTTTATGACCAGGTAAGAAATGCAGGACTAGACTGGATGTGGGTACCAAATCCATTGATGTACTCACCAGGCTCAAAGGTCCAGTTCTTTACTCATAAACTCAAGTTATGGAAGTACTCATTCAAACAAAGTTTGTGGAGTAAAACTTTACAAAGTTATGGTTAAATGACTAATTCAATTTTAAAATCAAGTTTTTTTCTTCAGGTTGAATGAAAATTGGGTAAGATTGCTAATGATAAATAGATTAATTTGCATGAATAGCATTTATTTATTTATGAAACTTAGTAACAAATTACGTTTTGCCCTTTGCTATCTGATTTCCAGTAATGGCTTGGGTTTTTTTTAAAGAATCTAGCGAGCTGTACCCACTGTTCTTGGTAACAGAATGGGTGCATTCATGTTTCAGAACATTTAAGAGATCCAAACCTAACATCAAGCACATTCTGTAGTAAAACAAACAAAAAAGTAAAAAAAATATTATTACATCTTAAAATGATTTTTCTCCTAAAGCAAGTGTATTTGGATTCCACTGTGAAAAATATTTTAGTGAGTATACCATAAAATACAATATTTCAATAGTTTGTAACCAACAGTAATAGACTTGTCAATCATGGTTTATAGTTATAAGCTGAATTTCAAAAGAACAGTGCTTCAGAGCTCAGTGGTATATAGTGCATTTAATGGGACCAAAGCTCTCTATAGGAAGCCTGATATAAAACCTGAAGATACTGAGTACATTTTATGAACCAGTTGCTCTCTGTTCTGCTGCTTGATCTAAAGTTCCAGTACTATCAATCAGATTTCTGCTGCAATGAACTGCCTTCTTATGGTAGGTGATAGATTTTACACATGAGAGATCAGAGCTGCAATAAAGCTACTTTTATTTTTAGCTTCCAAATGAAGATCAGCTAACCCATTACTATCACTTTTTCTCTTTTACTGCAGAAAAATTGTTAAGGCAGCTTCTATGAATTTCCATAGGGCTTTGGGAGGTTAGAAGGCAGTCCACTGTGAGACTTGGTATTACGAGGCCAATTTGTTTCTTTAGATCTGCGTGTGCAGTTACCACCACTTTCACTGGGAATTACAGTACTTGAGGACGTAATGAAATTAAAGCAGAGTGGGGCAGAAAGATGTAATGCTATCAAATAGAGCTAGTTAATGTGATCCAAATAAACCCTGATAAATTGACAGCTCCTGCAGTCATTGTGTATTTAAATAATATGTTATTTATCAGATTGCAGTTGTATTGAGAAGTAGTTAATCTTTCCAACATTGATCAGCTTCAGGGATATTGGCATCTATGAGTGAAATTACAGTCCGACTTGTCCCCAGTAACATTTGTTGCTATGCTGTCAGCCACACAGCATGATCTTACTGACTTCAAAACTGCACTCTCCATCAATTCCTTGTATATTTGTAAATGGGATCTGTTATCTGTATTTCAGTATGATCAAATCTGGCTGAATTTGGGTTTGTTCATCTTCATGCTTTGTTAGAGATCTTTTAACCTGGACATGTTTCTAGATACTCCCAAATTTTTTTAAGTTTACATGCAATTCAAGTGAAACTCAAGTTATATTTCCCATTGGCTTTGTGAGAAATCCATAGGAATTGGTAGTAATGTGCTTTCCTTCACCATATCGCTGGGTTATACTATGACTAGTTGAGTGATGGGTGCAGAACAAAGACACTTTACCTTCATGATGCTGTGTTCTGCTCCAGCAGCCAAGCTGCCTGTGTTGTCATTACAGAATTCAGGTGGAGAAACATTGGCCTCCTGGCAGATCAGACCAAAGGGCTGTATGATCTTTGCAAGAAAGTGTGTGTTTCTAGGGGGAAGAATGGAGGCAACATGCTGCAAGGTAGATTAATTGACCAGAGTTTTGCTTTTGTAGGGGGATGGAAGATGCATGACTTGTTGTAGCTTTCTGAAATACAAATTTCATCCTTTTTATACTATTTCAATGTACTTTATTGTATCCACATGCTGGAGAATCCCAATCCCCAATGCTTTGGAGCAAGTAAAATAGAAAGTAGAGTAGTTGGGATTGTGTCTAAATTCTGCACCTATGTTGTACATGAGTGACCTCGTGTACATGTAACTAACCTCAGATCCTAATTTCTACTCAAAAATCTTGAAAATGAAATTTTGAACACTGATGTGCACACGTGTGTATACTGTGGTGAATTTGTATAGCTGAAATCAGGCTATGTAAAACTACAGCACTTGGCTTCCCTTTTTTTTTAATTTCAGATTCACTGTAAGTCTCCATTGGGTATTGTGCAGTGAGTTTTCAGCCAGTCTACTCTGATTAGTTTATTATGAAGCATAGTAAGCAGGAACAGATAAGGTGCAACCAATTGCACTGAGAAGGATTTTCTGTCAACTTCCATGAATTTGAGGGTATGAACTCAGCTCGCAGCTTAGGTTGCGGTTATATAATTACCATTGCAAGTATGTCATCCTCAAACATCCAGTCCTTTTGTTCTGTTTTGGTTGTTAGCATTTGGCCTCTGTCCAGTTGGAAACTGCCCAGAACCTTTTTAATCAAGCACATCCTGTGTTTCGAAATCATACAGCAGAGTACTCTTGGGTAGTTTCCATAAAAGCCTAGCTAAAAAGAATGTAATCATAATGGTATTCTTCCTCTGTCGTAAAATTACTTCCTATACTTACTGTATTAATACAGTATTAAAACGCCTTTCTCTTAGGCGCTGTGAACTACCGGAAACCATTAAAAACCTAGAGCAGCAAATTTTTATGTATCAGAAAAAAACAACTTATTTGATCTTTCTTGAGTTTTTGTTACCCATCATACTTAATGATGCACAACCTGTGCAGGGGCTAAATAACAACTAAATACAGTAGTCTCAAAAACAAAACAAGCAGCTGAAAGTCGCTGTGATATTTCAGCAAGGATTTTTCCAAGGGGGCTCACCACTGGTTTCAGTTGGGCCAGGGATTCACTTCATGGTTCTAAATAAATTTCAGTAAATAACAGTACTTTTCTAATCCCAAAGATTATCATAATACTTGATTGAAAATGGAAATGTGCTTCTTGACATCTAACTACTTTTCATAAATATCTAATGGCTTTTTGGAAGTTCTCCACTGAGTCAGGGACAGCCACCTGGGAGCATGGAAAACAAAATCTGGCAGCATGTTCAAGCTATGAATTAAAGGTAATTCACGGTTTGAAATGAACCAGCATGAGGTCCTTATGAAGAGTAATCAGACATCAAGAGGATTTTACACCAAGGATTGTATATTGGATAATGTGACAACAAGTAATGTTGTTATTCAGAACATTCAAATCAAGAAACACTGATTGAATTCTTAAACTTGAAAGGAATCTTTAAAAAAAAAAAAATGGGATTCATTCAATGTCAATGCATCATTTCCAGTTCAATCACATGAACCAAAAATGCAGAATTCATCTGCAACTGGAATAGGAAGAATGTTTCTAGTTATGTATCCAACTCCGTATCTGAGTTCCACTCACAGTCCAGCCCAGGTGTAATACACTGAAGAAGCTGAAATTTTAGTATTTCTAATTACAGTTTTTAATCGATCATATTAAAGCATAAGAGCGTCAATTGATCCCACAGTGTTGATAGCCTGCTTTCTTTTATAGTTCGTTTTCACTTGGCAAGCGTGGCAAGCTTTAATCATTAGACTAAGTAGTGGCTGTTTGTTAGAAGTAGGAAGTTCCAAAGATATTCCCTCTGGGTAAACTGGGAAAGTCATGAATACAAGGGACTTACACTGCCACGTACAAATTATGATAAGTGAAACAACAGTGGCATGTAATTGGAACGCCATTAATCTTGAGAGTTCCAATGCACCGTATCAAAGGGACAAATAGAAAATGAAAATAGAAGGGTCCGTTTTGATAAGGTGTCATTCATCTTTCATATTTACTGTTTGGTTAGTTAGAAGTTTGCTTTGCATCCTTTTGCCTCATAAGTTCTTGGCTTTGGAGCAATGATAGTCAAGTTTGTATCATTTTGTTCACCCCTTTGAGTAAAGTACTAAGCAATTGGTACTAAAACATACAAGCATTTCCTATGGACAGCTGCCTATAAAAGCAAACTTGCAAAATATTTCAGCTGCTCTGAAATACATTAAAATCCAGTGTCATAATTAAAAGCCCTGTATCCTTGAAGATAAGCCCATTATTCAAAATAATTTCTAAATTAGACTTGTAATTTGTTTTCATTATTCAACTGACTCACATACAGTTTAACCTCCCTGTCAAAATAAAGTTATTTCCTAATACATTCTTTTCCATGATCTCTTTCTCCTGACATGTTTATAAATCAGTTTAAAAGATTGTGGGAACAGAACTAAATTAATTCTCTTGTATTTTTCTGATCAATGTTGAATAATTTTTCTTGACTCTCAGAGACTTAGATAATTACTGCCTTTAAGAATGCCTGAAACAAGCTAACCAACTGCATTCTTGCCAGCATTGCTGAATGCAACTCAAGTGAGCACTGAACCATTTGAATTTCCTCTGTTACTGTATAACCCCCCATTAAGAATTCAACATTTACTTGCCCTAGCTAACGAGTAGCAGTTGAAATACTTTGTTCTCAAGTAGGATGCACTACTGTGTCACTGCCAAATGTATGCAACCACTGAACTGCAACCACTGAAGTGTCAGTATTAATAGAGACAGGTAAACGACATGCATTAACATATTTGGATTCAGGATGTATTTCCCTGTCCGCTACATATCAGTTCCCATTTTGGTAACTGGTTAGACTGTAGGTCTGCCACAGGTTTCCCTGTATTTAAAGAGCTTTTCCACAGGCAGCAGCATATGTTGTGCCTTCATGGCTTAAGGCCAGGCTCAAAACGACCTCCCAATTTATATTGCTGTGGGATGGAATCACTTCCGAACTTCAGTGCAACTTTAGACATTCTTTTTGAAAAACAAATGTACTCGGTAAAACTGAAAATGTAAATCAGGATAGAGCAGAGGAAGCCATCACACTCAACACCTCTTCCACCCATTGATTTTGTGAGTGGCCGGCTTGTTGATAAAATGCATGTAAACTAACTTCTTGCTTGGCTTTCTGGCCACCGTAACTTGGGCCTCACCTTGCTCCCTTTTGTCTTATCCCTGACCTGCCAGTAAATTTCAGGTTCAGAGCCAAGCCATTTCTCTCTCTGGCTCTCTCTTCCTGATGTTCTTTGCTCTAGTCCCTTTCATTCTTGCTGTCAGATCTTACTGGCTTTATAGACTTCAGTAGCCTGAGACAAACTGAGAAAATTGTCACCCAGATTCATCTGTACCACGCTGCAAAATAGTCGTAACTGGAAATGGATGATAAGCTTGAAAGAAGAATGGATTTTGCCAGGACGCTTGGCACTCATAATACCAGAGTGGACTTAAAACTCCCAATTTGTGTCCTAAATATTCTAGGTAAGACTAACAGCCACTTTTCCTAATATCACAATTTAATCCTTTGCATCTTTCCTCTGAATCCCTCTGACAACCCCAATAATCCACCACATTTTTCTCAGCTTTACACTCTCCTTCCAGAGGAACTTATATTGCTACCATTATCCTTTGGGCTGATGGCTCAGCAGGGCTCCAAAGCCTATCAATTTTCTGGCCAGAGGGCTTATTTTTTATGAAGTGAAGTTCTCACAACACCCCATGGGGCTAGGCCATGCTCAGTGCATTATCCTCTATCTTGGAGAACCCTTGGAGCCACAGATTCAGAATAGCTTTACTTTACAAATAGATCCTTCCAAACGGTGAAAAAGGAAAATATTCCCCACTGCTGGGCTAATTGCTGTTCTAAATTCCTGGAGGAAGAGCTGGTTCCCTCACTTGTGTTCATGAATCTCAGAAAAATACATTTTGAGACTTTGCTAATGCTGTAACTGCAGCTTCCCGAAAAAAATGATGTAGCCCTGGAGGATGAGGGAGATGTCTATAGTCTTACTCCAGTAGGTGCAAAGCAATTGTTTAATTAAAATCCATGTTATGGAAAACACAGGAGGGGGCCTAGAAAATTGGCAAATAAAAAGTTATTTCCTTATTTCCACAGGAGCTTTTTATCCTTCAAGATAAAAATAGTAAGCAAAATCTGAAGGTAGTTTAGCTTTCAGGAAATTGTCCCTTACTGGAAATTCTTGTTTTGCTTCACAAAGAGATCTTCACAGGTTTTGAAAGAAAGATGTTGACTCATCTACCTCATATTGACAAGGAAGACTTAAATGCAGCTGCCAGTCTGCAAAAGTAGTAAATCCAGTTAGGAGGGGATTGCTCTCACAGATATGTACCTGTTAGACTCTACTGAAGCATTTGCTTTTTGGGGATCCCTGATAAGTTACATCCACGAAACTGTGTTTTAAGGATGTATATGTGCTTTTCTGCAGAGAGAGAGACAGGAATGCAAATCAGTGATGCCAGTATTTGATTTAGCATGAATTTCAATAGTTCCAGACAAATTTGAAAGCCTATAGAAATCATATAGGTTCAAGTCTGGCTGTGTGCTAGACTGGAATTTTTTGTTAGGTCAGACCTTTATCTCAGCTTCTTTTTGTGGCTCTTTATGGAGAGATTGAAGAGGAACTGAAACTGGTGACCTGTCTTGACCTTTAGTACTGGATTAAAATTCCAACTTGCTGCCATGGCAACCGGGCCTTGAAAATTAGATCCTGACAGAAGCAGGGAGGAACTTAAAACTGCAACTGCTGCACTGAACTGAAGAAACATTGCTTACAATTGTCAGTGACAGGCCTTTAATTGAAATAATCTGCCTTTCCCTGTACTTAAAAAAATAAGGAAGAGAGAAATGAAAGGGGAAAAAACAAAACAAAACAAAACGCAACCCCCCCCCCCCCCAAACAAACAACAAAAAACTCCAAACCAGAGAACTGCATCTTGATTATTTTTTTTTTTAGGCAAAAATCTGTTGTGATTCAAAGCGAAGCACATGCTGCAGGATCCAGCAGAGAGTCTGATATCAGAGGTGGCAGCAAGCAAAGCTGCATGGTGAGAAGGGAGCCAGACATGCACTCTAAAAGGTCTGAACCACCCAAACCAGACTGGTAGCAGGAGCCAGACAGCAGCCAGTATTAAATCACAGGTTAACTTTCTATTTTTTCCTCCTTTAACCTGACACCAGGGATCAAAAGAGACATCAGAGTGTCACATCTGACTCCCAGGATCCATGCAATTATCTGTTCTGTAGATGGAAAGGGATAAACACAAGCTAGATAGAGCTATTTCAGATCAAGTGTGATAAAAGTTACTCATTTTCCAATCTAATCAATGCAGCAGTCAGAGGGAGATAATAGTGCAAGTCCTTCACTGCTAAAGGAGGTTAAGTTGTTTTTTTCCTCATGGAGAGCAGAACGCACTTGTCACTTGAAGGGAGAAGGTGCTGAGGATCACATAAAGGATTTCCTGCTCTTTTCCACTGTATCCAGGAATCCCGCTCATCACAAAATCAAATAATCTTGAAGATCAGGTTGCAATACCATCTCATGTTAACCTGTGGCTTTCCCCAAACACCGAAGGGCCCTGCAGATGCTCTGAGGGCCCTGCTCCCCTTCCCAAGGCAAGTGTCCTGCTTTCAGCCAGGACGGAGCTAG
>KL283291.1:3892-21968 GCA_000699545.1 Podiceps cristatus | reverse complement strand
GGGGCGAGGGGGGGGGAGAAATGCCAAAAGTACCATCTGAATGACTTCTGAGTTGCACAGAATGATTTACCTCCTCATGCTTTATCAGCGCAGACTAACATTGTCTTGACCTTGTCTACCAAAGCCCCAGCAGTGTCCTCTAACTAGCAGAGAAAGTTTACATCGTGTGTGTTTGCAATATAAATAAATACAGAACTGCTGGATGCATTCTGGTGAGACCTCACCCGGAGTGCTGCGTCCAGCTCTGGAGCCCTCAGCACAGGAAGGACACGGAGCTGTTGGAGCGGGGCCAGAGGAGGCTACAAGAATGACCCGAGGGCTGGAGCAGCTCTGCTGTGAGGACAGGCTGAGAGAGTTGGGCTGGTTCAGCCTGGAGCAGAGAAGGCTGCGGGGAGACCTGATGGCGGCCTGTCAGTGCTTAAAGGGGCCTGTAGGAAAGAGGGGGAGAATCTGTTCAGTCGGGACAGCGGGGACCGGACAAGGGGTGATGGTTTTAAGCTGGAACAGGGTAGTTTTAGATTAGATGTAAGGAAGAAATTCTTTACAATGAGGGTGGTGAAGCACTGGAAGGGGTTGCCCAGAGAGGTGGGGGAGGCCCCATCCCTGGAAACATTCCAGCCCAGGTTGGACGGGGCTGTGAGCGACCTGGTCTGGGTAATGGTGTCCCTGCTCACTGCAGGGGGTGGGACTGGATGGGCTCTGGGGGTCCCTTCCAGCCCCAAACATTCTATGATTCTATGCTTTTTGCTTGCAACAGCAGGGTCTTGGGTGCCCCATTAAGAAAGGTCCTCAGGGGGAACATGGTGCTTTCTCAACTTTTTTCCATGACGTGGTCTCTGACACAGCCAGCTCATTGTTACTGGAAGAGCCCAGCCTGTGGGCGCTGCACAACCTGGTGTGCTCCTCCTCTAGGCAGCAACACCCCAATTAATGGTCATGGTGAGGACTGCTGAGGGCCACTGCCAAACGTGAGCTGTCTCCCAGGTTGGCTCCAGCTGGGACACTCCAATTAAAGACCATGATCAGCAGTAAATGGGGCAGGTAGCATTACCCACTTCTGCTGTGGCTGAGGGGGAAGCAGATAAATTGGCACATCTGCCCTTCTCAAGGCTTTCAGGTGGCACCGATTGGTTCGAGAACCCTCACCCAGGAAAACATCCTCAGCTGGGCAGGAAGGGGGCCATGGCCCCTCCTCCTCCTTCAGCAGATAAATAAAGGTAAGAGGAAGAGAGCAATATCATGGTTATTCCCAGGTAAGGTGCACAACTAGCAGGGGTAAGGTGACTAGGGGCCAATTTGGGGTTGTTTCATCCTGAAGTAATTCATTGAGATCCTACAAATTGAAACAAGCAGGTTTTGCATGGCTCATAGGCTGACCCTTCGGGGATTCTTACTGTTTTTGAAAGAAAATGGTTATGAGGTTAACAGTTTGTTATCTTCATATTCAAAATCTTGTGGGTTTAGCTTGCTGCACAACACTTTTATGCTTGTTCTGCTGTTTTGAGTTTCTTTAAGTTATTTATACAAGTAATAGTCTCATTTTAAGATGGGCTGAAATGTAAAACAGATGGAGTCAGTATTAAGGCAAAAATGTTGCTCACATCTCCCATGGAATTAGAATAATTGAGCTAATTGCCTTGTGTGAAAAAGGCCACTTCAGTAGTTCTAAAGATGCAATAACGTGCCCTATGTACTGTGGGGAGAAGGTGGGGGGACTTCCTTGAGTCCAGTTCTGGAGAACAAGAAGGGGAGTTTTGCAGGAAAAGCTCCTCAGCTGGTGAGGTGGCTTTGTTATCCCACATAGACATTAATGTGTTGTAAACTGCTCAAAATTGTAGTGTTATCAGAGGAAAGAGAAAAGTCAAGCTACTGAGGCTGGAGATTTTATTCCCTAATTGACTTCACAAATATGGAAAAAATAACTCTTAACAGAAGCTGGGAGATACCTCTTCTCCTTAAATATCTAGTGTCCTCTGGCCTCTCACTGAGATGGCTTTTTTCCCACCCCCTCAGGGCACACAGCCAGTTTTCACATGGTGCACCCAGAGGAGCAGAGACTGCCCGAGGATCCGGACTCGCTAGCACAGCATTCATCCATGAGTTTCTGAGTGAGTAAAGTTTACATTTTTTACTATGTCTTTTTGATGCCTCGTGTCTGAGTTGTCTTTGTGCACCTGATCAATGAAATGTCTCTGCCTTGATCCTTAAGGGACCATCCTAATGCCCATTAAAGCTGATGGAAATGTTTGTCTTCAGGGCATACTGTATCAGGTGTTGTATCTGCTTCCTATGCCAAATCGTGAAAATCTTAATTAGGCAAAATCTTCATTAAAATAATTGCAACTGAGGAAAATGCTGGTAATGATCCTGAATACAGACCTCATCACTGTGTGCTTCATCACATCCCTGTCCTTACCAATGGTACACATGAAGATATTGGGATTTCAGTTTTTGAAGCTAGCAGGATAAGGCATTAAACATAACCACTGTAATACATACAGCCTAATTTTCTGAACCAGGGTTTTAGGATACAGTGGGGGTTCAAATTTAGCTTACCCATCTTTATTTTTCTGTTTCAGCATGGCAATGCTTCCTACGCTTTTAGGTAAATTAGGGCTTTGCAGTGCCTTTCACCATGATGTCTGAGTGCCTCAAAATCAGTAACGATGGCAAAGCAGAAAACTTCATGATGTTTGTAGCATTATGCATTCCTCCCCTGCTTGGGGAGGAATACAAAGGTCTTATCTAAATGACTGAATACTTGGGTGGCATTGTGATCCCACGGGATGTGGGATTTTGTGTTGCACAGGGGTCACTCAAAGAAATAATGTTCTGTAGCTTTTTTGGTGAATCTGGATGTGAATTGTAAAAAATACTAGCCCACCTTGTAAATCTGAAGTTGTGCTTGTAATTGTGGCAACCAGTAGCTTACTTGCTTATAAAATGATGAAAGTAAGACCTGAAAATAATTTTGCGACAACAGACAAGGTGCCATGGTCCTACTTCCAGGCTCTTGACTGGAGCATAGCTGGTCTCTCAGCAGGGCACCAGCGAGCTCGTCATGGCCTGGGGACAAGGGTGCTTGTAGACGAAGGCTTGTGGGTCTCTGACACGACACCACAAGCAAGACCTGGAGTCCCTGGGGCACTGTGTGGCTGAAGAGATTGATTTGCTTATGCCACCCTGCACACCACACTACCCTCCTCTTCTACACTGCAGTGACTCACGTCCTGTGTTGCTCTGCCAGGTACGCTGTTAGCTATATGCTTTGGGGACGTACAGAGTGAATTACTTGCTCTCATCTGGACCAAGATCCAAAAAGTTTACTTAGGAATCTGTAGATAACTCTTGTCCCTTTTCTTCTACAAGTTATGTGTAAGTCAAGCTTTATGGTCCCTTTGGGCTTTACTAAAAAGAGAACAGAAACATGTGCCTTTTTCTGTGTTTATTTCAAGCCATGATTCTTCTGGGAAGTGTGATTTGTTTACGTCTTTCCATAACAAAGGACAATGGTTAAGGTTGCATCTCTGCCAACCTCTTTCTAAGTGGCTTCAAGCAGTTTACTTAGAGGGATTGTTTCATCTGCCACAGCATGTGAGGCAGCTCTGAGGTAGCGTCTAGCTTGCACAGAAACAAGACCAGTGAACATTAGCTTAAGGCAGGAAATTTAAGGTCCAGTAGACAGTAGGATCACAAGAGCATAGAGTGATAGTTTGCAAGTGGGCTGCATCTGAAGAAAAAAGAAATTGCTTGACTTTTGCTTTCCTGATGGTACCAGAAAGATTAGGAAAGGTGAGAAACATCAACTGTGTGTTGGAAGTGGTGGCTGCTGATGTCCTGGCTGTCCCTCAATGAGTCCTTGCACTAACCATTTAATTTTGGCGTGCCTCAAATAATCCCCCACAAAGTGGGGACATGTATAGTTCCTAATCATACATGATTGTTTGAGTGCTGAAGTCCTGTCTGTAAGTTAATATACACTCTGTAAATGCAGTTGTCAATGTCTTGTGGTTGCCTTGTTCAGCTGCAGAAAGAGTCTTAGTTTTTTATGCAGCAAACTTCTACAGCTATTACAGCTTATGGTCACTAGTTAGCTGCAGTAGGAGGGTCAAACTTTGGAAACTGAAGTTTCTTTCTAGCCTGTAGGTTTCCTCCCCCTTCAAGTCTGTTTTCTACTCTTGCCAGTACCCTGCCTTCTGTCTAAAGGCATTAGTACTACCAAATAAAGCTGAAGATGCTCGTTATAACAACTGAGTTGTTCCCTTTTTAATCAGAGCACATGCTTATGCCAGGTTTGGCATGAAGAATCTCTGTATGTATTTGGTTTAGGGCACAGTAAGCTGATCATTTGTTAGAAGACTAGTGCATTACATATAATTTTGCTTTTACTTGTACAATTTGCTGAGAGGTTGGTACAAGCATTGGTAATCTAATTTTTGCTTGGTTGGAGGTGGTCGAAATAATGGGAAATAAAAGGCTACTGTCATGTGTGCTGAATTGTGGTTTGGTAGCAGCAGTTGTCTTGTAGTTAAGTGGCCATCAAAATCTTTCTTGAGGTGGCAATAAATTAAAAATAACTCCAGAAAATCTATTGGTTTTCAAAGAGTAAAGATGCAGCGATTATTGTGACACAGGTTTGTAGTCTGTTACTGATTATCTTTTTGGCTGGAGAGTTGGGGTTTCAACTTGTAAGGTTAAGCAATCCTTTTTATCTACCTCTTGCCTCCTAATCCTATGCTAGACAGTATTGTTTTCTGTGCCTTTTGTCTTCTGGGGAAGGAGACAATCTCTGGCTCACGCGAACATCTTGTTAAAGTCTGCTGAGGATTAGGGGGTGTGACAGTTTTCTTGCTGAGCCTTTTTATTGGGGATTTTTATGCCTGCTTTTCTGGGAGGTCTTTGAAATGTCTTTTATGTAGCAATCATTTCACTCTTTCTTTGTTGTCTCAAACGCTGAGGCTGTATTCTTCTCATCTGTTCCTGTTTATATTCCATACTGGCTGGTCATAACAGTTTAGCTTGAAACTATTATCACATGGCGTGCTTCTGAATTGCAGGAGTGTTGCTAACTGCCCTAGGACAATTGCAAAATTCAGCTTTATTTTAGGGCATCTGAAGCGTTAGCACAGTTGTTTGGTATGAAATACTGTTAAAGAGGTTCCAGAAGAAAAATAATAACCTAGGAGTTGGAGACTTCAAGTGTCCACAGGTAGGTACAAGCATTTAAAAATGCTCCTGCTATAATGAGAGATCCCCTTTAGTGGTGGTGTTCATCATAGCGGCTGGTATGGTAAGTATTCAGTCTGGCCAAAACTCCTACGATAATCAATGGAAGAGACAATCCCGTCCTGCTGGCAAGTCCTCCCATCTAGAGAGAAGAGTCGAAGCTAGGAAAAAATTGGTCTTTGGAAGCTTAGTTTTGTCCCTGTTCTCACCCCAACCTCTGCAGTTGGCTACAGACAAAATATAGGTAATTATCCGGACCAGAAACCAAAGTTCTAGTTGACTAAAGTTTAGATAATACAAAGACTAATCCCGGCCAAAGAAATGAAAGAACTTAGCTTTTCACAATAAATTTGGAAAACATTGGTAACTTCAACATTTCAGTTTCAGAATGCTCTGGGGTTGGTCAATGTACTTAAGTACAGGTAAAACACAAGACTTTGTTTAATAAAATTTTTATTAAAATAATACTTTTGTGTCTTGAGTGGCTATCTTAAGACACATGGACTTCTTGTAGCTCTTTTAATGCGATGGTAAGCATATTACTGCTGATTTCCTGCAGTGCTTATTTCTGACACTATGTAGGCTCGTGTACCAGCTGGGGAGATCCCAGGTTCAATGCTAAGCAAGGAGCCAGGGTTATGTGGTCTTGCTGATAATGAAGGTATCGGAGGCAGGTTTCTGAGACATTCATATGGAAAAAAACTGGTTGCATCACCTTCCCCTTTGAGAGGATTGAGGTAAATATTGTGTTTTTGTGAAGCCATTACCAAAACTGAATGACTACTGTGCACAAGATGCTGTTTCAATTTTTTAATTTAGCTAAATTCTTATTTGTTTCACTAAACAGTGTATCATATCTTTAGATAGAAAGAAGCTATCTGCTTAGATGTTCATCTTTCTCCAATAAATACCTTCCTAAAAACTGTGGTTTTTCTCTCTCCATCAAAAATTTGCCCCATGTAACACCGCATTTCCACCTGCCTTTCCTTGCAGCCTCTCTATCCTAATTTTTAGTGTCTAAAGCCATATATAATAACGTTCCATTTCACACTTAACCACAAAACCCACTCTTCCAGATATGACCTCAGTTTATTTTATATTGCACGTCTTTTTCTTAAAGTATTTTATACATAGCATAATATGCAATGATACGGCACTGATGTTTATCAAAATTGTTTCACACTGTACTTATTTCTATTCCTGTCTTTTGGATCAAGTACAATACAGCTGCAGACTAATACCACCTTTTAAAATAGGTTTAATGTGTTTATTTTCTTACCACATTCACTCTATCCACTAACGTGTTATATGGATTATATTTAATGGGAATCTTGTGGGACTATCAAAGGGCATTTATTTTTTATTGAAATAACAATTAAGATAACACACAAACTAATATAGTAATCAAATAAACCTGACAAATAACAAAAACTTTTTTAAAGCTGCAGAGGCATGCTAACAAATCTATTTGATCAATATATGGGATGTGAAAAAAGAGGAGACAAGATTGACTGATGAATAAAATGGAACTGACACAAATAGGCTGACAGCCAGTCGCAAGTCTCTTTAGGGCAAATGCAATTAACTTAGAATAATAGACTCAAATTTGATGGTTAGAAATGCATTTTTATTAACAATCACAGCCTGAATCATTATGCACTCTTATGAATAAAATTGTAGTTATACTGGAAGTCTGTGTATACATGTATGCATGTACATACAAAAAAGCCTTGTTGAAGGAGAGCTTTATTTTTGTGACAGAATAGCTGTATGAGCTTTAAAATATAAAGCGTACACAAGTATAAATCTAAATATTCAAACCAGTGATCTAAAAATCACATATGTGGTGTGCTAGTATTAATGATAAAGGCAATAAGCATCGGTCCCAGGACTGCTTGTTCTTTTGGGATGTGAAATTGCAATCAGGGATTTACAGATTTCATTCTGAGGCAGAGAAGTCATTACTAGAAACATAAGCTCATTCTCTTTACTTTAATAGCTATTTTAAATCATTCATTTAGAAAATACATTAACTATTTATTGTACAGGCAGCACATTTCTATTGGCATTCCATTTTCATGCTTTTTTATAATCCTTTTTAACAAATTATTTTATTAAAAGAAGATTAAAATTAGCAAAAGGATCCTACCAATTTTTGAAAATGCTACTCTTGAAGAAGGATATTTCCCATTATTAACAGGTATGCAGTATTATAACTTTAAAGGGAGGGAAGATATTCAGTTGCTAATGTGTCCTTTTTCTTTTGACCTTCATTGCAGAGGCTGATTGCTATTTGTAAATTACTTTCAAAATTATTAATCTCATTTTATTTCTGAATAAATATATAATCTTTTTTCTCCAAAAAATCCTTGGGATTTAGATATGAAAAGAGCTGTGTATAGGATATGCTGTGGTGCAGACTTTTCTTATTTGTGGGAAAAGATAAAATACACCACTTAATGCAGAGAAACTCTACATGGTATTAGCAAAGTATAACATGAATATGAAACCATGATGACTGCAAGGCTTGGTGCTTAAATATTGTGAGAAAAAGGTGTAATGGTAGGAAGTAAAACTGCACTAGAGATGATCTAAATCTAGTGCTCTAGCTCAGGGTCCTCGGAGGACCACGGGCTGGCCAGGGACGGGATAGCGGCCACACGGGATGCTCTGTCGTTGCCTATAGCGTGAAGAAGCTGCTGTAAAACAGCATCATGGTGTTCAGTTTCTGGGGTTGCTGAGCTGCATCCAAGGAGCAACCACATTTCTTTTTCTCCACTTCGAAGGTGGCTTTAATCCTCCTCACTTCTCAGCAGCAAGAAGTGCACAGATGTACTGGGAAGGCAGATCCCCAAGTGTCTGGTAGGGGAGAGGCCCATGGAAACCATTGAGAACAAGGACAGTGTGCGGCTGGGGAACAGATTTTTCCGGTAAACATCTGGTGTCTGGGGAATTTGTAGGCTGCCATTTTGATTTTCTGCCTCTAATTAGCCTTAGTCATTGCCACAAGGGAAAAACTTCTCAGGAACTCCAATGGTTTCTGGAGACTTTCCAGCTGTATTTTTCTTCTAATAATCTATTCTAGATACAGCAGCCCACCACAACATTTCCTGAGCTGGCTTCTTGAATGTCTTGTATTGCCTGTTCTGAGAAATAAAATGGATGGATCACTCGTTGTTCTAGCACCACCAAACCTGGTGTGTACCTAAAAAAGGGAATAATACTGTTGGGTCTGGCATAGTTGTTTTACTTTGACACAGAAATTGCTGCAAAATGCTGAGACTTGGAATGCTAAAGAGTTCTCACAGAACTCCATTTGGTGTAGAGTGCGTTTGAGTAGTCAAATTTACATTATCTGTGCAATTTCTCCTTACCATCTCTGTAGATTTGTCACTGGAGAGTGATGGAAGAAAAGTTACTTCTTGAATGTGATACCGGAAAAAGAATGTGGTCTTACGTGACCACAGTTAATTAATATTTTAAATGAGAAACAGATCTTAAAATAACTTATATGAAAGTTTTAGTGGGTAAACAGGCAAAGGAAGAAAGACCAGATGATCTGCTGATTTAAACGGTGGCAGCTTCTTTGTAGTCAATGCACAACTAGCATAGGGGAGTGAGGCTGTGGGCTCAGTTCCATCCTGTTGGTTTTAGGCTGCTGAAGTACTGGTGGACTCCACGCAGTATTTCCTGATGTATGGTGCGGTAAGACAAAGGAGGCTGTGGCCCTGCATGATGATAGACTAATTCTCCACTGATGTAATCGTCCAACTAGAACAAGAGTGACTCACTCCATCCATAAATATCTTGAGGCCTGATCCTGATCACATCGAAATTCATTCACACCAACCTCATCTCATTTACTTGAATGGGCTTACTCCTGACTTAGAATGATACATGTAAAAGAAAATCCAGGCCCTTAAAAATCAAATCATAATTAGTTTCTCTTAATAGCTGTTCTATTAAAAAAGTCCAATCTTTCAAAAAATATATTGGAAAGCAAAAGATGCTTTTAAGTGCATTAGGTTTTTTCTTAATCCATCAGCAGTAGACCTGTTGATGTATCAATACTTACAATATGTTTCTATTGGCATTCAGGTTCCATATTTTTATATTCCCTTTTCAGAAGATGTTTCATTTAAAAAGATTAGAAGTAACAAAATGTAACTACTAGGTTTTGAAAATACTTATCCTGAAAGGGATATTTCTCCCCAGTTCTTGCCGTTTTTGTTCTGCTCCATCTTAAACGTGTTCAGGCTCAGAACTCTGATTTCAGCATTTCATGCTCCCAAAATATTAGACTCTCTTCCCCATCAGTTTATACTTTCCTCAGTTTTTATCTTCTATGAATATGACTTGGCCAAGATGTTCTCAATGAAACGAAAATACTTTTGCTTTACTTTCTGCTCACCTCGTTCTCAAGCAGGTGCCAGACAATCTGCAGTAGCTGTTCTGCTACCTGAGAAACTTTCATATATAGAAACACCAGGCCAGCCTCCGTTGTCACGGCATGGAAAGCCAAAAATAGATGATATGAGAACATATTTCTTCTCATGAAGATTTCTGTAGCTACGTGATGTCTTCAGATAAGCAGATTTTAGTGTTAGAAAAGAATAATGTTAGAATGAAGAATCTAGACTATATATTTATAGTGTAAAAATAGTGTCTATAATATGTATATGTCAGATAGGGATAGACAGACATATTTGATTATTCCTCCTTCCCCCATTGATGAAGACTGTGTCCTGCATGTTAGCTGTATGCTCTTTCCTCCTATTAGCATGGTTGGGAAGCCACAAAGTAAATAAGTTACAAATACAGCTTTTGTAAGCTATTTAATTGCACAGCATTGATTTGCTGGGTGACTGAAGACTATCCTGGAGACTGAGTTGCACTAGACATCATGTTGTGTTAGTGCCACTGGCATGGGGGAAGGCAGTATATTTTGAAGCTGAGGAACGGCGCCAAAAAGAATTACAGATAATGCATCTGGAAAGGACCTCCTAGTTCAGCTAGTCCCTGCCTGCATGACATGAAAGTCTCTGTAGGCTAATCCCTTAGGTGTTTTCCCTCTCATTTCTTCTTAGACACTATCAAGTGACAGTGCCTGAAATGCTTCCTGAGGCAGAGCATTGGCTAATTGTCCTTGCTCGAAGAGATTTCCCAACCATCCAAGCTATGTGTTTTGTTGGGTTTCTTGGTTTTTGGTTGGTTGTTTTTGTGTGGTGTTTTGTTGTTTGTTTTGGTTTTTTCCCAAATAAGCATTAGGGCAAGTGCCCTGCTATGGAAGCAGAAAAAAATGTAACAGGGGAAGTAACTTCAAGTGGATTAAAGCAGTCAGCACTGCAGGTTCTTCAAAACTTGATTTTCTAGAGTAATTTGTTTCCTCCCTGGTCTTGGTGGTGTTGTTTATTTATGCCTTTCTTCACAGTAGAGACTCATATTTTGTGCTCTCATGTGGGCTTTTTAAACCAAATTTCTCTTAAAGACACCAAGGCAATTGTCATTTCAGTTAGGACCTGAATTTGCTACGGTTTGATACATTTTTTATAATAAGCGGTGTCAGTGATGGTAGAACCAGGGATTGATTCTGCTTTAGCTTTTATGACAGTAACAATAAAGTTCTCTGACTCTCAGATAACATATAACAGGCCCTATACTGCAGTGCAAAATCATAGTTAAGTCTCAGCTGGTGGTTATTGTCCAGTAAATGTTCAACATATTTTTAGTAGTGTGTTAGGAGAAAGTTAACTGTAGTGACTGGTGATTTCTGCCATTGCCAGAAATCTGTCAAACTAGATGCTCAGTGCAGATGCAGTTGAAACATTCCTGTCCCTGAAAACTTGAGGTCTATGTAGGTAGCCAAATCATGATGATTTTACAGATAATAAGCTGCTGTGTAGACAGTATTTTTTTTTTCTGAAGAACCCAAAGGCAGCCTAGGAATAGCCAGGTACAAAATTTTATTCTTTTGAGTGTTAAATGTATTAGAGAAAAAACATGTTTTTTAATGTTTTAAATAGTCTTAGTTATAACCTTTATCCTCTATATTTCTTAAAAATCCTTGCTTTGTTTTCTTCTGTAATCAGGGAGGTAAATACATTGATTAATTTTCTAGGTGGCTTTCCAGCTGTGTGTAGTATCTTTTTAATTCCTTAGGTTCACTTTGAATTGTGCATAGCAGAACACTTACGTAATTTCACTGAAACTTCTAATGTTCTCCCAAGAGAAGGTGAATTTGTGAGGGTTGCTATTATGCTTCTCTTCAAACAATCTCTCCCAAAATATTAAGGAAGAAAAAACATAAAATTGCACTAAAATAGCAAAAACCACCTATATGTGAAGTGTTGCTTTCTTGTGAAACTAAGCAGAAGAACTGTAACTACTTTGGAATTCAGAGTAGTCTATAGAGTTTTGTAATTTTGGGGAGCAGGCTAGTCAGTACAATTATCCTGTCTGGAGCTCTTAGAATCATCCTCAGTAACATTTCTTCAGAAAGATTTATTCTTTGCTGCATTAGTCAATGTGGTCAAACCCCACTGCACATCACCAGAGGCCTCGTCTTTAAAACTAGGTGCTGCTCCCTGAAAGCCAAAGGGAGTTTTGCTATCAACTTCCATGAAAGTAGGAACAAGCCCTTTATTTGCAACTTAAAGCCAAGTAGGTTAGAATTATGAAAAATGATTATTTAAAATAGCAATGATGTAATATGAGTGTCAATTCCATTATTTTAACAGATGTAAATTTGCTCTGCTCTTGAACTCTGGTGAATTTTAATGGCAATATTAAAGAGATACTATTAAGACTACTTAAAAGAACTATTTGTAAAAAGTGTCTCCAGTTGGGGGCGGGGGGAAGTCTAAATTGCTTTTTTATTCAGTCCGCACAATTATTTATTTGAATGGGTTTGTATATTACAAATTAATATGTATTAGAAGCTGAAAAGATCACACTAATTCCAGTAGTCATTGGATATGGGACAGCTTGCACTATTTAGACAAAGCAAATAACTTCTTATCCAGACATAGTTTAGGTAGTCTTCACCATAGGGCAAATAAGGATTTTATGATGTACCTTATGGGCAATGTAGATGAAAGTAGCTGCAAATCAGGTGTCTAAATATCTTTAGGGTAAATTTACATACATTCTAAGGTGAGTTCCGTGTCAATAACTCTGGCTGTTGTACCTGGCTGATGATGAGTATTGTCACTTTCCTGACGGTCAAAGGGAACTGAGGATTTGGAGTTACTTACAGGATCCAGTTCTAATTTCACATGCAACTTGCATTCCAGTGGGACACAGATGGGATAAGGAGGTCAGTGTGGCCAGTCCTGGAAAGAGACCTCTTAAAGCTTACATAAAGGCTATTAGCATCTGCTGTCTCAAAAGTGTTGTATTTTCTGGAGGAAAAGTTTAGTTGTTTTAAAACCTATCCTAGGGCCAGAGATCGTAAAATTAGATGGAAGATTTTGGATAGGCTGGCATTGCACACATGAGGTTATCTCAGGCAAAAAAGAAAGTTGCCTCTTGAGTGTTTTTGGAAGAGTAATAAAGTGTACCAGAAAAGTTGACTAAGAATCAGGGAAAGCCAGATTCTAATAATTCAGTACTGGTCTTTTTATTAAGGGCTCAGCCTTTTTGCCATTAAAATCAGTGGCAGCCCTTTGGGTTCTTTACCTCATCTACAGCTGCTAATTTTGGGTGCTGCAATTATTTTTGTCTATTTCTTGGAAACATGCAGAGCTCATCTTCATTAAGAAGTGCTGGGCACTGGCAACCTCAGTCAAGGGTCTCAGCTACCCAAAAGCTGGATTTTTAGAATATCGAAGTATTACATATTTAACCTATATCTAATTTAGCACTGTATATAGACGTTTACTTCACTACTGTCTCAATCTGTAGGATACCTTAGTTCCTCAAGATAAGTGGTAGCATAAGGGAAGATGAAACAAGTCTGCAAAGTTGGGACCTGAACTGTTTTGAAGTTTAAAAAGCCTCTGGGCTGAGCTTTCACTTCGTTTACTGTAGAGTACATTCTTGTCTCAACGTCTAGTCTAGATCTAAGAATGAATTAATTTCACACTTCAAAGTAATTGCTTCACCTCCACTCCTATTAATCACCTTCATGGAGCAAATAGGCTGTTTTAGTGGTTGATGGCTGAAAAAGATTTGAGAATCTCTAAAAGTAAAAATTTGTACTTTTTTACTTGATTAAGAAAAATAAATATTAAGTGTCTGAGCAGAGCTGGACATTATGAATCATTTGACCTAGCAATTATTTCTAAGTATTTAAGTACAGTCTGAGAATGCATCCTTGGAAGTATTCAGTTTTGATCCAAGAAGAAATGTCTCTTTCCATTAGTTTTTATTTCCTTCTCTTGCTGCAGACAAACCGGAATATTACAAAGGACAAATCCATGAAACTTTGTCCAACTTTCCCTCAGGGCGGAAAGCAGGCTTTTTCATCTTAAAATGACAGTCTTTCAGTTATGAAAAAATGCCTTTCATTTCTGTAAAAGCCACCACATTGAAAAATCTAGGCTGACCTACTGTGGCAGGAGAGAGGCGAAGGTGTGTTTGACTGTAGCATGCTTGTGTAAACTCATACAGATAGATTTGGACATCACTCTGTGTAAATATAATCTCCATGGGCAGCAAGTGCTTTTTTCTGTCAATAAAAGCACACTGGCTAGCATTTTTTGCTGTTATATCTGGGTATACCAACACTTTCTATATTATCCAACAAACCATACTGGTCAGCTGCTCAAAGCACATCTCTCTGGCCTCCAGGTCACCCTAATTTTGACACGACTGACCCGGAGCAGGCTACTCAGTGTAGCCTGTTTGTAGCACAGTTGACCAAAGTAGCTATAGCTCAGCAAAAACTTTAAAGCAGAGCCAAACGCAGCCTAATGTCAAGCTTGGAAGAGATCTGCCAGAATTCAAACCCTGTTCTGCCAGTCTGCTTGTAACTTACTGGTACAGTCTACACAGTCCTCTTGAGATTAATAAATATATAATCCCATATCCCACAGTCCATTACCACACAATGTTTGAAACATTTCACGTTAACAAAACACAGTACATGCAGGTAAAAATATCAATGCACCTCATTAGGGAGGAAAAATGGAAAATATGTATTGTATTAAAGCCAAGTTTTGGGCTCTTGTGCAAAGTTTGAGGGGAAGAATGTATTTCTCCAGGTGGTCTCTCAAGTGGAAGAAAGGATACAGTTTCTTGGCTATATAAGCAATTAGAAACAGGGCAACGCTATATCTGAGATGAGGCCTCTAATCTAGGCCAAGGCGATCTTCATCTTCCTCTTCTATCAGAAGCAGATTCAGCAACATGTTTAAACACAGGCCTCATTTCAAGTATATGAGTAATTATAGCGATTTTTTGCTCTTGAAATCTTGGTCAAAAGAATCATATCCGATGTTTGCTTTTTGTCAGCGTTGCTTAGGTTGTTTCAGGTTGCACAGCAACCCGTAGAGTCCTGTGCTCTGACTTTCTTCTGCAATAATAAAGAACTTGTGTGTGACAAAGAGATGAAGGTGGCGTTAGAGTACGGGGGGACTGAACCCTTGGGGAAAATAATACAGGAAAACTGTATATGATGAATACATGCATTGCAGACCCATGACATGAAAAGCAAACAGGCCACACCACTTGAACCTTTGTGCAATAAAATCTTTTCTTACCATTTTATAGGAATGCTTGAGACTAAAATCAGTACTGCAAAATGTTGTCGGTGGAAATGGAAGAGGAACACTGGCATTACTAATTTCAATGAGCAGCTCTGCTCTCTAGGTCTCAGTTGTTGACTCTGTTGAACCAGCTTATGCCTGGGCACAGAAAATAGATGTTCAGTTTGCATACTGACTCTGGAAGGGAGCTCAGTAGTTGCTGGACCCTGCCTGAAAGAGGAGATTCAAATGGACCAAAGTCTCTTTATTCTTGTGAGCAGATAAACAGCTCGCTCTTACTCTTTCACTCCTTGGGTTATAATGGTCAAGCCCATAATTCAGTGGGAGTTTTTTAGGGAAGCAGCTCTTTTTGGTATAGGTTTGTAGAATTGTACGCACCATTTCTTGGATAAATGTAAGCACGTAGAGGATCCTAACAGGTTTCCTACTATGCTTTAGGGTACCTTAGGCAAAATCTGGTTGTACCAGTTTCTACCTGGGATCCTTCTACTTCACTGTTAATGTAGTGTTCTGGAAAGTTCTTTATGGGAAAAAATAGCCAAAGAAATTAGAGACTTGGAATGGGAGGTCTGTTGGTTTTCTGGTTACATAAATTGCCTGCAAAACACACGTGGCCCTTAAAGGGCTGTCTTGGGGGAACAATTCCCCTGGCAGTGCAGCACCACATGTTTCTGTTAGGCCCTGCACTCCGTGCAGCTGCACGACGTATCACATAACACTAGCACACTAGCTTGCCATTCCAGTGGGGCCCCGAAAACTGTAAATAGCAATAGGCAAGAAAACTCCCTGAGACACAGCACTCGCTGTGGGAACATGAATGCTTTGAGCCAACTGCCCAAGGCTTGTACTCAATGCATGAGACTTGACAGGTGGCTGCGCCTGGCCCAAGGCACTTAGTTTGTTCCAGGCTCTTGCCATGGTTGCATACCCTGGTCTTAAACCCAGAGCCTGGATGTCTGCCAGCATAGCCAAGAAGTTGCTGCAGCTTGCCTGGGGGCTGAGGAAGTGCTGTGGCCCACAGACCTAAGGCCAGACTCCTTGTTGGGTGCTGAGGATAATTGGGGCTACCAAATCCTCTTGCTGACATTGCACTGTAAAATCTTTCTATGGGCAGAAGGGGCACACTGTGTGTGCAGCTAAGGTTTTACTGTTAGTCCAGTTAATGTTTTAACAGCCTAAATTATTTAATAAAAGCCATGATTATATAGTGAGACCTGTTGTAGAATCCACACCTAACCTTCTCAGTACCTACCCTCTTTATGTGCTGTTGTGCTCACCCTACCCTTGGAGTCATCTCAGCATGAGATGATGTCTCATCCCATGTGATGTCCTGAAGCTCCTGTTGTGTTTCCATCTTGCCCATCTTACCCTGCCTCCAGGTAGCCCAGGTGATGCCGAAACAGATGAGGGGACTTCTATAGAGCCAGCAGAGCTACCCAGGTGGGGATGTGTGACCTTGGGTAACTCCTCTGTAAGGTCTATCAGGTGCATCAGGAGACAATGATGAGAGGATGCTGGACAGTGATGTGACAGTACAAGGCCAATAATAAGGGCATTTTCTCCTAACTGCCTCTTTGCCTCCACATTTCTCAAACTCAAACGCTTCAGGAAGTTATATGTGAATCACCACAATGTTGCCAGTAGTAGTTGCCTTAGGCAACTAGAAGGCTAAATCTTAATTCTGAACAGTTGCTGGCGACTACACATTGGGCAGTGCCACTCAAGCGATTCAAAGACCAGAAATGGCAAATGGTAGTGACTTGGACTGCGCAGCTTTGAAGAGGACTTGCCCTAGTGTTGCTGAGCAGCATCAAGAAATACTGCAAAGAGGAAAACCTATATATCCAACATCCATTCTGCATACAACAGGGAGCACAGCTCGCTCTCTGGACACTCCTATTCACATGCAAGTAGGCAGGAGGTGGGCAGGGTGCAGCTGAGAGCTGCCAGAACCTTGGCTCTGCTCCCCTGAGGCTCTTGCAAGAGTAACTGGCCGGGTATGAGGGGAGTGAAATTAATTTAGACCTCTCCAGTGCTATGGGAACATACCTTCTGTTGTGAAGGAAGGAGAGGGGAAGTGGTGCTGTGCTCATCAGTTCTTCTGGCAGGCAGGATGGGAGCCAAGGGAAGGTTAGGTTAGACGCTGACCCAAAACACACTACCTAGTCATGGGTATCAATTGTTTTCCCAAAGCTGATGAGAATATTTCATTATAGCTCAATCATTCGTTGCTCGGTTATCTGGCAAGTTTTTGTTTTATGAAAAAGTATGTTCACAGATTTAAAAAAAAAAATCAAACCGACTTGGGAAAACTATGGCATTTTACATATAAAACTGTTTTATTTTGTGTGAAATTTAACTGAAATGATCTTAATGACTTATGTAAAGTGAAATATTGGGTTTTCCTTTTTCCTTCTCTTTTAGCCCTGGTCTCACACAGGCGTATTAATGATTATTTGTCAAAGTCACACTGTTTGCTTACAAGGTACGAAGGCTTTTTAGACACTATAATGACAGCTTTTGATTCACTTGATAATATTTAGAATAAGCCATAAAAGCCAATCTCTGAACGAACAGACCGCTTTTATTGGCTTTTAGTGCTATTACTGCTATCATAAGTGGTAAATTGGCCTAATGCAAGTAATACTGCTGTGTCATACTGTAAAAACTGCTGCTTAGTTTTATATTTTATTTATTCTTCATGAAAAAATTTTAAGGCATGGAGACTGTACTATCCTTCTACAACTGTTGGTGATTCCCTCCAAGCCAGACCTGCAGAACCTTCCACTGCTGTTTGGACATTTTTTGTTTAGCAGTTACCATCTCTGCAGGGACAGGGCTGATCTTAGTTAGGGACAGAGTGTGAGTCAAGGAAAATCTTCTAAATTCAGCGTGTCCATCTGGGGAATGAGCTTTTGGAGAAACCTAAGTGAAGCTAGGCTATGTGTTTTTTCCATAGCCGGGCTATGTGTTTTTCCTTTCTTAATAGCACAGTATCTTCATGATAAGGATCATATTCTTAGCACCTGCTTTGCTGCTTGCTTTGCCTGTCACTTGCCTGCATAAGCTACGTGAACAGTGCCAAACACAGGCACACCAAAGGCTGACCCAAAGCTGACTGACTTCAGTTGGGGTCCCTCTTG